>CAIGRR010222243.1:0-13049 GCA_903798365.1 Fraxinus sp. 1973-6204 | reverse complement strand
AGTTTCAGGAAAGGTTTGTGTTATTTCCAAATGGGGAAACCCCTTTTCCATCAAAAACACAAAATTCAAAAGTATGTGTCATGCTTTTGTTATTCAGAAGAAATAACACAAAATATTTCATGAAAATTGTAAAACTATGACAGCTGATGCACTTAAGAAAGAGGTAAATTGATCTACACAAACAGATAAAAGGGAATAGGTCACAATGAATAAGCAGTAAACAATTATCACAGTTATTCAAGATTTACAAAAGAATTATATGCAACACAAAACAGAATCAAGAAAGTGAGCTAATAAACAAAAATAGGTAGAAACAATATATACAGTAGGACATAATTAAATGACAAGAACTGCAATCACTCCAAGAATGATCAAATTCACCAGGATTTCGTGGGAATCATGTTCCCAAATCAAGGCACAATTGATCATTCCAAAACAATAATAACAGGAATAATGAATCATACACAAGGGAGAGAAAGTTCAATGTTAGGAAGTGCAANCTGCAATCACTCCAAGAATGATCAAATTCACCAGGATTTCGTGGGAATCATGTTCCCAAATCAAGGCACAATTGATCATTCCAAAACAATAATAACAGGAATAATGAATCATACACAAGGGAGAGAAAGTTCAATGTTAGGAAGTGCAAACCAGAGGGTAGCTTATGATTAGTTACCTACACAATACACCTTAGTGCAACAGGGAGACTCGAAGGTCGCAGCAAGGAGGTGGTGTTCCACCAGATACCACAAAGGAAATCAAGAGTCTAAGAAACCCCAACACATAGAGTAACTCGATCAAACCAGAAAACAAGAACAAGAACACGAACACCAGACACCTCTCACAGACCCAGTACCAAACAAGTACACATAAAAGCCCAAAAAATCGAAAGGAAACAATGGAGCTAGGGTTTTCAATTTTCAGGCGATTAAGGAATGAAGTCTAGAAATTAATTTTCCAGCCTCCACAACTCAATTGAAGACTCAAAATCAACCAAGAAAGGCTCTTATGCCACTTTTATACAAAATAGAAACTAAAAATTACAGATCGAACAAATTTGAAACCCTAATACATTCGAACTACTCATAACAACCACTGAACATCAAGGTATCAACGATCGAAGGCTCAGAATACTATCACCAAAATATCAACACCATGAAAGCCCAGATCTACTCAACATTCACAATTCACTGGCCAAACGCATAGCTACTTCCATGGACCAAAAGAGCTAAACGTTACCAACAATCACAACAAGTTTCTTTCACCAGATTCACAAAGAAAATCAACTCCAAAAATAGATTCGTGGATTCCTCACAGAAGAAGAAGATGAAAGACAGAGACCAAAAACAGAGGACTCTAGAAACCCTCAAGAATGAAAGAATACGAATGAATGAGAAAATCAATCGAATACCCAAAATATCTATGCATCGAAATTGAGCAACCATTCATCCAACGGTCCAAATAAACATATGCTTTTGTCAAGAAGAAAACAACCAAAGTTGCAATCAGCTAAACACGTTTAAGGCTGGAACGGTTATTGAGCCAAGACAGACATGGGCTTCATTTCAGTTTAATAAATAATTGGGCCGAAGGTCATTCATCATTGCCTAAGTGGGCTGGGTTGGCATCATCACAGCCTCACACTCAATTTTCGACAATGTTCTCCAACGATGTCCCAGGGTGAGATGATAAACTAATATGAATATCATTCGGCTGTTATTTGATCTCCTATTTATATTTTCTAAGTCATAGCTCATACGGACAATGACCATTTTGATGGATGTCTAAAAGGAGAGCCATACACTCGAAAATGAGTACTCCGTCTTTGCAATAAAGGAGAGTCATCTTCATGTTGACAGCTCACATGTAACAGAAGGAAAATAATTTCAATTTGCCATTAAGCGCGCACACATGAATGCCACTGAATTCAAGTAAAAATTGTAAATTGTTAAAATTTAAATCACCAAAAGATGTCAATTGTACCCAAGAAATTTCTCCAGAATATTTCTTTTCCGTTTGATAAAATATCTAAAGAGTTTCATACAGCAAAATACATCCCTCTAAAAAGCAATTTCTTATTTTCTCCGGAGAATCAATTCTCTGTTTCTGGCCTCTAGTCTTGAGGGCATCTTGCCCAATGACGTAATAATCTTTTTAGATGTCCTTTAACCTGAGGGTCACAGCTCTCTTGTGGGCATCCAGACCCTCGACTTCAGCCATAGTTGCTACATAAGGGCCTAGCTTCATCAACCCTCCCTCTGTCAATGATTGGACCGTAATGTACTTCAAGAACGAGTCTAAAGACACGCCACCATACATCCGAGCATAACCATATGTTGGAAGAACATGGTTCGTTCCACTCGCATAATCTCCTACACTCTCAGGTGTCCACTGACCCAAAAATACAGAACCTGCAGATTGTTTGTTGATTATTCAGAATTCCAATAGTAAGTATAAAGTAGGTAATTAACTATTGCAGACATGGATCACCATATGCTAAAAGGTGTAATCCGTAAACTATAGCATGCCCAATTGATAAAGGACAGACTATAGCAGCATGTTTAAAAATATTGAGGAGGAGAAGAAAGTGACCTGCCAAGCAGTGATGAATAGAAAAGGCCTGCTAATAAAATTTCAGAAGTCCTTGTGCACTAAGATAAGTATTATTAAAGCAAAGGCGGCAAAAGATAAAATGATTCTGCAAATGACAGAGATTTCATAGAAGCAAACACCAGATCATGTAAGAACATGGACAACAATTACCAGCATTCTGGATGAAACTTTCCCACTTCTCGGCATCTTTCACATTGATGATCAAATGCTCAGGTGCATACAAGTTAGAAAAATTGATAGCCTGTGAATCCAAACAATAACTGTAATTTTAGAACAAATTGAGACTCATATGAACCAGACATGCCAAGAGAAAATAAAATCAACCAAGACGTAAGTAAACAAAGCAACCAAGAAAAGAGTTGTGTCAGTGTGCAATAAACTAGTTCTTGAAATTGCCTATATGAACAAGTACAGTTAATTCATTGAAGGCATAACCTCATGCATTTTTGAAATTAATGCGTCTAACTTATATTGAAATTCAGGCAGAAGATTTCTTAAAGTCAATGTCCAAAAATCAGCTTTCATGTTCTAGAATGCCCAACAAAAGTGAATGTAATTCTATGCACTCTAATCAGTCATCATTAGTCTTCAAATGTCTGCAATAGAAAAAAGGCCAAAACGGTACATATTGTTCAGTTGATCTTTCAAATTATTGTGTCAAGTTGGAGATTCTACATGTAAAAGAAATCTGTCGTGAAAGTCAAAAACTAGAGAACAGACCTCAACCATATCACGTGCAAAAACAGCAAAGCTGTGACTTAGGGCTTTTAATGCAAACTCTCCCCTTGGCAGGCTTTTGCACTGCTTGTTGAGCTCGTCCAGAATAACACTTAGATCCACACCATCTCCAGCAATTACAAGAACAACCTGGCTGTCAGGGCCGTGCTCAGCCTGAAATTAGAAACATGATGGTTTGCAAGGTCGGAAAAGAAAATAGGGTGAGTGGGTGACATATTTAAAGAAGAAGGCTATAAGAAGGTATCTTTATGTGAGAAAGAAAGAGAACTTCATGATTTCAATTATCTTTCTTTTATATGGTCATCATATAGTAAATAACTCGTCAAATTTATCATAAAAACTTGTATCGCTGAAATAAACACAGTGTCTCACTCCTACGTTCTGTAACTACAACTAACAGAAATTCACAGAAAGTTCTTTTCAGTGAAGAAAACAAATTGAAGGATAAAATTCCAAAAAGCAGACACCTGTGAAAGTAAATCCGCTGCTATATGAACTGGATTGGCGTGTTTATCTGCAATGACAAGCACTTCTGATGGTCCAGCAGGCATGTCTATTGAAATCATAGCCTCACTGTTCTGTTTAGAGAGAAATATAGATTTAGCAACCTAGCAGCAAAACTGAAATGCGGTGCAAATTATATCATATTTCAATCGAGAAATAAAGTAAGTAAAAATTACCTGGAGGATCATTTTTGCAGCTGTGACATACTGATTACCAGGCCCATATATCTTCTCCACCTGCAGTAATAGTAAAACAATACTGTAAAAGATATCTGAGAGAATGAAATTCATCAGGTGATTAGAGAAGACAGAATACACAGCTCAATATGATTTCTTTATTTTAAAGAAATATTTGTATTTATTTCAGCATATTTATACACCCCTCACCCCCAAGGAAGAGATTCACTGGGGCATAAAACACAAGTCAAGTTTGACATCAAGTACTCAATGAATACATAATCATGCAAGTCACAGCTCTAGATAGACACACTACGGCAGGAAAAAGGGAAAAAAAAATGAAGGGTGGTCTAGTATTATAGTCCTATGCCCCAGGACAGTGGAGAGGGAAAAAGGATGACCTATGCAACCAGACCTACAATGCACAACTTGATCTTGAATAAATCAATGCCAAGATGATATCCACCTTGCTGTGCACGTATCCTACAGCATAACCTTACATATGATTAGATAACACCTTTGCCCAAGGGTGGAAGTAGAATAGATTTTAGTGTGAGATAAAATTTAAAGTTGAACTGAAATGAGCTTTTGGGATGGATTAAATCTTTTCTTTGGCCGATTTAAAGAAGAAAAAAAAATAGCCCTACATATTACAATTGGATTGATATGAGCTTTTCAGATGGATGAGTCATGACACTAAATCTTTTCGTAGCAAGGTGGATATCGTCTTGGATCCTAGAGAGGGCTTAAACCACTATAAAAAAGAACTCTATTGCATACTCCACCAATAGAGATCTCACAATTATTGCAATTCTTTATATGTGCAAATTCCTTGGTGGTATAGATGATAGATCATTACTCTTCAATTCCCTTACCATTTTGTTAGCGAGTTCTAGACTCTGACATGTTCTCATGGTTTTTTGTTCAGGCTAAAGTTAAACTGGAATAAATGCCACAGGGAAGGTGCTACCTGCATAAGCTAGACTGGGTATGCCAACTCCAGTCACTTAAGAGCTAAAAGGTGGAATGTGGATCCTGGGTCTGCGTCAGATTAACACTGTATGCACATCAAATCGCCGTTTGATAAAATTTTAATAAATATTTAGCAAATTCCTGGCGAAATGGGTTATTTTGGGTAGCTAAAATATGCCCTTCATATTGGCAAGGGCAGTGGTTTTGCCAAGTCATTCTTGTACATACAAATGCAAATAAAAGTAGTCGGAGTAAAATACAACCAGGGAGAAGGAAAGATACTTCTTCCCTAAATAATAAACCTGTTCTACAACAAGGAAGCTAAATCAGCATTCAATGAAATCCATCTATCAGACTCCTCACGAAAGCAAAAGAATTACTGAAAATCCTATTAACTTGATTATCTGTTTATTTAAGAGCAATATTATCTGACAAGGTATCAAATGTACAAGTGCCTGGTGCCCAGACGACAAGTTTATGGGAAAGAGTCTTTTCTATGTATGTCTTTGAATTATACCATAACCATGAATCTTAAAATAAAAAGATACTGTGAAAAAGTAGAGAAAAAAGATGATAAGAAAGAAAGGTGTCATGACTCATCCTCCAATGCCATAAATAACTATACAAGTTTCTTTCTGTGTGTCCACACACATATTGGTGTTTCTTCTCTATCCTAAGTTTCATTAGAAAGACATACTCACATCTGATAGAATGCGTGCGCTTACCAGGGTTTTCTATATCTTTTTTTTTTTTTTTTGTCCCTTTTTCTCTCTATAACATATACTAGTAGGTTAAAACTTGTATCTGTTGAGGTTGCTTTGTAATGAACCATATAACATTATAAGTGGCAAAAAGAATTATGTAGCCAACCCCACATCTAACACAATAAGGCTTAGTTATTTGTTTTTCTTTTGGCAGAGATATAAACTTGTAATGGTTCTGTAAAAGTATATATGTATTATGATGTTGGCAAACAGATAGTCTCTTAAAGTTGATAGCTAATTCAGTATAATGCAGAGAAGACAGAAGGCAGGATTAAACGCACAATTAGTGGTAGTACGTGCAAAATCACAATAACAACACACTTCAGTACATATAAATCAAAAGTTACCAAGTTGCTCCGAGAATTAAAACTCATGTCTAAGCCTGGCCTTGAGAACAGGAGTTTGGGCTTCTATGAACCAAAAGAAAGCATGGGTATGTTATAGGGAACTCACACATCATGAAGAAATTGATACCTTGGGGCAAGATTCAGTTCCCCAAGCCATGGCAGAAATGGCCTGAAAATGTTGACAAATTTCAGAAATGTCAGAAGAAGTCTCCTTAAAAACACTTTAAAAATACTATGTACACTCAGTAAATATACAGCATTCCAACCTGAGCACCTCCAGCTTTAAGAATATGTGTAACACCAGCTTTCTTAGCACAATAAAGAACCTCCTGCAAAATAATGGCTGGTGAGATATGTCAACACCGTATTCAATCAAGCTTACTAGATGAGAACAATCACCTTACAAATGCTGCCATCTTGACTAGGGGGAGTTGCCAGTACAATAGTTTTGCATCCGGCAATCTGGGCAGGCTGATTTAAGAGTTCCCACATCAATCAAGCAAAATGAAATGAAAATCATAATTTGATAAATCTAAAAAAGCATAATATATAGTTCACTTACAACTGAAAGCATCAAAGCAGTTGAAGGCAAAACAGCTGTGCCCCCAGGAACATAAAGACCGACAGCTGAGATACTCCTTGCCACTCGTTTGCACCTAACACCCTAGAAAAATTGAAAATGGGGAAACTGCAACTTGAGTCAGGAACTCCAATTCAATAACTACCATATAAAGTTAAAGCACTTACTTCCATGTTCTCAACAATTTTCTCAACTGGCTTCTGAGCAGCATGAAAAGCAAAAATATTACTGTACGCCACGTCAAATGCTTCTTGAACAGCTGCATCAAGCTAATCATCAAAGTATGAGTTACCAAATTGTGGACTTGAATACTAAATAGAACTCTTGTAATATGATAGAAACTTAGCAACTAAACAAGTAGGATGCTCAAATCACAAGTAGATCTGTGAAAACTTTGACCAAACTATAAGAGATACCTCAGGATCAGGAAGATCATTGACATTCTCAACTATATAGTCTAGTTTCACTTTGTCAAATCTCATTGTATAGCTGTCAAAAAGAAACATAAAATAGCAGTCATCCTCAACCGTAGGAAATGACAACTGAGCAGAACATCTCAACCTTAAGGCCTACAGATGCATACATGCTTGAAAAGTTAAAAAATCATATTCTGTTTGTATTATGCTTTGGTGTCCCATATCCGGGGAAACCAGGAATATCTGGGTTCATATGAACTCTTTAAAGGTATGTTACTATAGAAGTCATAAAACAAAAAATTGTGAACTTTGAATCTTGGTCCAATCCCTGCACAACCAGGAGAAATTAAAACCTATTAACATTTTTGCACCCGTTTCTGGATAGATGATAAGTTTGGAAAATAAATCAATAGAAGTTCTATCAGCATTGCCTGGTCTGATGCAACTGCAAGGAATGATGCCCAAGTTAATAACTGGATTCACAAAATATGTCCTCTTCTTCTATTCAAGCTTTCCTGACCAGAATCAGATATTTAATCCCACTCCTTACAACCACACACCTTGGTTTTAGTAAACCAAAACCTCCCTCAAATTAATGTCCCGCCCCGATTGCAGAACAAAACAAAAATAACCCAAAAGGTTGGTGGGTGCAGTTCTCTGAACTTAGCAAAGCTTAAAACCAGTCTTTTAACGAATTCAAATCATAAACAAGCCCAATTTTTAATGCTTCCAATATCATTCTGATGACTTCTCTACAAACACTATCGTCCCAGTAGAGTTCTGTTTTCTGTTGATCAACATTTATTTTCATTGTGAATTTAAAATAGAGTGGTGTTTTCCCACGCTTCTCAAACATTACAAAATAATATAAATAACAGAATGAAGAAGTAAAAGCAGCACCGACTCTTTAACAGCTGCATCGCCTCTACTGCATACGTCATCAACAATGGGTTGAACCTGATCCAATATTGATTCCAATATTACAATGAAGTCCAGATAACAAGATGACAAATTCAAAAGAATAAGTTGGTGCTGCTAAATAACTCCAAGTCTCACCACATCAAAAATGGAAGAAAAATCAATTCGAGGACGAGCTTTGAGGCTATCAACCTCGGATGTAGTAAGATCTGATAGCCTATAGGACTTCATTGAACAATGTGGAGTGCAACGAAATGGCCCTGTGAAACACAAAATGCAGAAGATGAGAAAAAAGAGCACGACGCTGCCAATAAATATATCTCATGTACAATCATGGACAAGAACGAATCTGGAGTGATAGTGAAGAACGTTGCAGAATCAAATGGCTGGAGTTTACAACCATATGAATCAGCGGCTAGGAACTTGTATGAGAGTCAGCTTCATTGGGTCTTCTTTCCAGGCGCACAGATATAAAATCTTATATATATATATATATATATATATATATATATATCACAATGTGGTAAAAAGATGTAACTTCTGTAAACACACGCTTACTGAAAGCATGGCAAAAATTATCCATTTATAGATTACATTAATCATTATATTACTAAAAACAAAAGCTTGCCAAAGGCAAGCGATTCCTATAATTTAAAACCACTAGAATTTTCACTGATCAAAAAATAGGTCACTTTGCATTGTCTTGTCATCTTTCCAAAAATGTCCATCCATCATGTAACTTTTTAAGGCTCTCAAGACCATGTTCGCTGCTATAGAATTGGCATGGCCAATATAAACTTATGTTCTTAAAAGTATGTGCAAATTTCAGAAGTAAACATTTCAATTCCCACATTAATGCTCCAATTAGCCACCAAACATGGCTTTAAAAGTGACCTAACTGACCAAACTACGTATTCAAGCCTGGTGTTCTTTAAACAATCTAAAGAGAATACCTAAATGCTTCAGATATCTTAAAATTCATCAGTGCCAAATCAAATAAATAAATCTCTCTCTGACAAAAAATATTGTTCCACATGCAAAAATTATTGCTAAAAGTATATATAAATCAAAAATGAAAAACTTGTTATACATCCTGAACCACTTCAAGGATTAGTTATTTAGTCTCAAATATATCACAGGTGAATGTTATCACTTAGAGCATTTTCAAGTACAACTTCAGCACAATTTAGTAATTTACAGATTAAAAACAAGCAATGTCAACAAAATTCAGCCATTTTCTTGTTCAACTGTGCAGCCTTTGCTCATCAGAATTAACAAAGGCCTTCCTCAAAATTAAACTTCATTGAAATGTTCAAGACCAAATTCAAACCATTTTCAATTTTTTTTGAAAAAAGTTAAAAAGTTACTTTTTATTTTCAAATATATGTAGACAAGTTACTTTTTTTCTTCCTTTCAATTAGAAAATTAAGTAGCTGTTTCTGAAAGTAAGCATTGTCAAAATAAGTAATTACCAATTTCCAACTTTAACCAATAAAAAAGGTTATTCATTTGACTGCTTATAAGTCAACATTGAAAATTTGTAAGCTTAGCCAATTATGCTCTTAGTCAAAGCAACATACAAACTATCAATACACGGACACAAAGAAAAATGCTGCACTCTATGTTTCAGAGATTCTACATTCGCGAGTGCGTACAGAAATTTAACAATAAACCATTCACAAAATGAAAATGCAAATGTCAATAAATTTTAGAGATGAAGTACAAAATTCTAGTTACCTGACCGAGTATAAGAGGACAAACGATATGGAATACTTTTTGGAACAGGAATTGCTCGGAAATTACAAGCTAACCCACTGATCTGATGGAAAGAAAGAAGTCTACAGTCCATTAACACCAACCTTAAATCAATTAATCCATCAGTGAAAGTGTTTTCCAAAATATATATAGCAATTTGTTCTTTCAACTAAATTCAAGTGAAGTGTATTAGGATGAGGAGCTTACTCAAAGAGGTTGAAGAAGAAAAGTGGCGAATATGAGACCAGAAACGGGATTGGCGGCTCAGATCTCAAGTGAGTATCAGAATTCAGAGCACTGCCGTTACAAAAGTTGTCCTTTTCCTTTTCATTAAATATCATATAAACCCCATAAGGTTTATAAATATTAAAGACACCCCTGATTTTTAAATAATTTTAAAAATAGCCCTAAAGTTTGTTATCCACGACAAATTCTCCATTTTCACTCAAACGCAAATTTGTATTTTCATTTGCCCTTTTTTGTTTGTATTACCTTTTATATTATTTTGTACTTCTATTTTAAAATTTTCAGATATCTAGTACATGTATGATACGTTAAATGTAGAAAACTAATATTCTATTGAGTTATGCTAAGTGTACATCATCAATTACATCTTGTCTTATATTATATGGAAATTTAAAAAATATTGGACGAGAAAGTGTGTGTTTTTTTAAACCGTATAATCACATGTCGACACGTGGCAAAATGTCATAAATGTTGTAAAACAAGATATACATGTAGCATCATTGTATTTTATTATCAATTTGTTCTGTTTTTCTTTATTAGAAAAACCTAATTTTTAAAAATATCTTGAGTTGTAATCATGTTTACATTATTAAATAAAGAAAACGGATTTTCTTCGAACTAAAAATCAATTTTTCTTATTTGAAATAAAAAATTGACGACACATTTGATAAGAGAACTTGTTGAAGAATTTGTTTCTCTAAAAGTTTCTTAGCCAAACAGAGTCATTCACAAAATTTTCAAACATGTTCGAAAATAGTCTCGAAAGCAACCTTTGACTCTACAAAAGCCCCACCAAACGAAAGCAAGAGTACAAAGAATTGATGAATGCTTGTATGTACTATCATCAGTGAATAATGTACAATTACAGCCTTTATGTAGTAGAACCTAAGTTTTAAAACTTATATCCTAGTAAACAAAAACGAGCCGGCAAACTGAAGAAAATTTCTGTAGCTGCTGTATAAAGAATGGGACAGATTTTACAAATGAAGTGAAAATACAAAAATGGATGAAAATAAAACTAACAAACTAATCGTCTCCGTGGATTGGGTTCATCTCGATCTCTGCATCTCTCGACTCCCTTGGATTCTCGACTTTCTCTGCCTCTCTTGCAATCTGAATGTCATCAGGTCTGAAATACTGAATGAAATTTTTTACAACAAAACGGGGAACCAGTGCTGCTATAGTGATGCCTAGCAAGCACGCCCAGAACAATTTTGTCCCAGCAATATGAAAGAATGCCCTGAAGAATTATATAAATGCAAAACTTAGATTATGTCTCGTTTATTTGGTAATGAACAAGCTCTTTATGGAACATTATACTTCCATAGTCGAAAAAAAATGAAACTCTTGTAGTTTTTTATCAATTAGACTCGGACTGAGCTCGACTGTGAAACTAACAATTTCCCCCTACGGGCCAACTCCTGAATCAAACTAACACGTAAACACATAGTCCAGTCATAAACTTTGCACGCGAGAACCCATGTCATATGCATGTATACTTCAAGAATCGTAACACTAAGAAGAGAAATCTTACCAGTAACCAGGTAGAAAAGGAAGAGCATCAATAACCATGACACAAATGAAAGTAGCAACAATCGATCCCCAGATGGCCACATGAGTTATCCAATACCAGTGAATGACGTCCATGGCCAAATGTAAATTAACCAAAATTACCACTGCAATTATCCAAATATCTCCGATGCTCGAACCATCAATATTGCTACCCCAATATGCAAGCATAGGTGCAAAGAAGGCCGCTATGCTTTGCCACAGTGTGTCCATAATCATTACCCAGAATAATTTTCCGTTGTAGCTTTCTTGCCTTTGTCCCGTCCCATAAAGTTGTGGATACCTCAGCAGAGTTGCTCTACTTAAATCCTTCTCAAGAGTCCCGACAACTATGGTAGGCAATGCCGTGTAGATTACTGAATACAACACACTGCTCCAATCAGTGATAGCAGTTGTCAATGTGAAACTCGTAAAGAGAGCGTACCTGTGAAGAAAAAATGTGCAGGTTAAACAGCCATTCTTTGCACAAGTTCAGTTTCATTTTTAAAATTCAAATTTAATATTTTCAACATGCTATACAGAGGCAATATTTTCATGGTTAAACTGAGAGTATTGGATAACTGATATACAGAATAATGAAATACTTTTTCAGTTTAACCATGAAAAAATTAATAAATTGAGTAGCATTCACTTAAATGGCTTTGAGGGGTCAACTAAAAGGAAGAAAAGGGCCAAATATAATGAAAGAAATTTCTATTTATTATAAGTAGATGATTAACAAATATTTTCAAAATACAATCAATTATAGTATTTTGGACTTTCTGAGTTTAATTTTAATCAAGCACAGTCAAGAAACGATGCCTTTCCTTTCTATCTTATTATTTCAGAAGCCACAAGTCCAGGCGACGATGTAGTGCCTAAAATGCCATAAACAGTCAACTAAAGTTGTCTTTAGACTTTTCTCTATAGAGGGAAGGAATCTAATTTAGTATTTTTCACTGAAAGCATACTCACCAAAATAATACAAGAACCAAAAGTGCATTCCTGTAGAAGTTGTACAATATCATGTAACTAATCCGCTGATAATTCCAATGTCCATGTACCAATAATAATGGGACCAAAAATCTAAATTGACCCATTGCGAAATCTGATGCCATGACAGCTTGCCTACCCTCTTGTCCACTGATTCCGATACCAACATCAGCCATCTGGATCATTGAAACATCATTTGCACCTGAAAAAAAAAAAAAAACTATAAATTGTCTGAAAGCATAGCCAAATGATATTCACCTTAGTCGCTTATTATTCCCTTCTTCGAACGTATATTTTCTGTAACATACAGAGATAACAATGCTTACCATCACCGATAGCAAGGGTCATTTCATTAGCTCTTTTTTTCATCAGGGCAACAATTCCAGCCTTTTGCAATGGAGCTACTCGACAACATAAGACCACGGCACGTTTGCTGGCGACTTCAAAAAGCTGCAAATTGATCGACGGGGACTAGTTTA
>CAIGRR010222238.1:0-11950 GCA_903798365.1 Fraxinus sp. 1973-6204 | reverse complement strand
TACTTCCACTGCTACATTAGTTTTAGAGGTTTAAGGACTATTTTTGGGTGCCTACGACAGCACACCACTTTGCTCGCCGGAGATTACTCTTCCACACATCTACACTAAACACCAAACAGCTGATGTCTTCACCAATGCTCTCTCTCGTCCTCGCCTTCAGTTCTTGATTGACAAATTGATGCTTTTCGATCACCCAACATCAATTTGAGGGGGGATGTTAGCAGAATTAACAGCTGGATATGTGCTAGCCTAGTCTTTAAAGGCAACATATATTTTATCCTTTTTTAGTCTAGCTATATATAGAAGAGTATATTGTATATATGCATAGAATTGATAGGCGTTTATTGGGACCTTGATAGTCCTGTGTAATGCCCGATTTTCAGCCTGATAATTAGCTCGGCAACTTCTATATAAATGACCAACTCTCACAAAGAGAGCACTGAGAAAAAAACCTAAATTTGGTGCAATATTGCAACATATAATGATGTTCCCAAATTTAAAATTGGTAATGTATTATCAAATTTGGGAACATATAATGATGTTCCCAAATTATCACTTCGCTGTTTGCACATTACAGCTGGTGTCCCAAAACTTTCATTTTGGAACCCTAGTTGAAACTTCCATTTTCTCTTTCATAATTCATATATGAAGCTATCTAATATTCTCTTTTTAACATGGATGAAGTTTGATAGTATAAAGGCTTTGAGGGCTGCAATTTTTCAATATTCAGTAAAGATCGTTAGATAAATCAGTTATGTAAAGAATGATGAAAAGAGGGTAAGGTAAGATGCCAAGAAAAATGTCCATGGGAATTGTATGTTTATGAGCAGCTAGCTGGTAAAAGTTTAAGAATACATACATTCAGGAACATACATGCATTATGGTATGGCAGAATAGAACAATTCATGCTAGGTATTTGCCTAAGAATGTGCTTGTATAACATAAATGGAATGAGGTGGGGTGCACACTTGAAGCAATAATTTGCTTGTAGAAAACGACACTTAATACCATGTCGACATGCAATTGCAGGAATGATGTCCATGAACAATGACATATAGGACTATGTTGATCCCCGTTACCAAAAAGTATCTTATTTGAGGTCTAATGAGCGTGTTTCACTTATCATATTAATGCTTCTTAATCTTGATATTTCGTTTGATTCTTAGGTGAAACTTGATAATTTGAAGATAAATTGAAAGAATGAAGTGAGTAACGATAGAAAGGGCAAGATACAAAGTTCAGAGCTAAAGTTACACATTCAAAAGTTGTGTCGGACCTCACGATGAACATTCAAGAATGTTAAGGGTCAACTGAATGCAATTAGAAGTAAAAAAAGAGTGAATATGATCAAAACATTATCAAAAATTAATTTTCAACCTTACAAATATGTTCCAAATTTTTAGTCAGAGATTGAGACTCATTTTTGACATAGTAAATGTTTGAATTAGAAACAAGCTAATTCTAGTAAAGTTATATCCATTTGAGTTATCTTTCCAATGCATTTTGAATCGCTTAAATCGAATATCACAAGAAAATGTTATAACAAAAATATTGAAAGATGGGCACCACAACACCACCTTAGTGGCAACACCAACATACTGGGTACCCCAGCACCAAGTCTCACGAGAATAGATAAATCGAGGCAGGCGCCCCGATTGTGGCACCAGGGCGCCGTTGGACGACTATGGTGTTTTATTTTTGTTGGACTTCTTTTCAAACCCAATTCAACTCTAATTTCTCTTGGGACTTCAAGATGTTATAGATACCAATTAAGAGGCTCTTTTACAACTACAATTCATCAAGGCAAGAGCAATAAATCAATCAAGAGATCAAGAAAAAGACCGAATCAACTCCAAAATCAGTTTGTCTTTCTTTTCTTCTCTATATGTTTTTTATTATAAATTTGATAGCTTCTATTTCTTCTATCATGAACTAAACTTCTAATCTAGGGTTTGATGTAACCAACTTGAAATTATGTTTTAGTTTTTTTTAGTTATTTCATTGAAATTTTCCATTCCGTTTGTTTGTGTTATTTATTCTCCATACTTTCAATTAATTGACCACTAATTGAATGATTTGATACTTTAGATTTTGGCATTCGAGGGAGGAAAATTTAGGTATGATCTTAGAATAATACAACCTAGTAAATTATTGATTTCTAGAGAAAGTATAGAATGTTTGAAGCATATTCCATATAAGAACCATGCACTTGATAATTTTTAGATTTTAATTTGGAATAAAGATATTGGAATCAAAATATAGGAATGGTTTCTATTGAGACTTCAAGATGTTATAGATACCAATTAAGAGGCCCTTTTACAACTAAAATTCATCGAGGCAAGAGCAAGAAATTAATCAAGAGATCAAAATGATCATCAAGAAGAAGATCGAATCAACTCCAAAATTAGTTTTTTGTTTCTTTTCTTTTCTATATCTTTTTTATTATGAATTTGATAGATTCTTTTTCATCTATCATGAACTAAACTTCTAATTTAGGGTTTATTGTAACCAACTTGAGATTATGTTTTAATTTTACTTAGTTATTTCATTAAATCTTTTCATTCCGTTTGTTTGTGTTGTTTATTCTCCATGTTTTCTATTAATTGACCACTAATTCAATGATTTGATACTTTTAATTTCGGCACTTGAGAGAAGGAAATTTAGGCGTTATCTTAGAATAATACAACCTAGTAAATTATGGGTTTCGAGGGAATGCATAGAATCTTTGAAGCATATTCCACATAAGAACCATGAACTTGATAATTTCTAGATTTTAATTTAGAACAGAGATATTGAAATTGAAATTAGGAATGTTTCTATTCGGCACTCGAGAGACGGGATATAATTAAATTAAGGTTATTGCTTATAAAGTTTGGAAAATTGATTAGAAATAATTAGATGAAATTATAGTCCTAGGATTTCTCACATTGACAAATTCTTAGAACTTGCATTTGTTTGTTGAATTTGTCACGATCTTCACAATTTGATTTGTTAATAATATTTTCTTAACTTGATTTTCTAGATAAAACCCTTGTTTGAGCCCCATTTTATATATCAAAAAATTATTTTTTCAAAATTTATTTTTAAACACACATTCTACAATAAAATAATATTAGATGTAAATCGAAACTCTTTTTTTTTTTCCATTTTTAATCATACATTCTCTAAAAATCACTATTCAAATATGTATTTTTCTCTCAAAATAGAGCTCAAAGCAAAATAAGAGCTAAACAATTATAGTACTTATTATAGATTGAATATCAATTCCTATGAGTTTGACATTTTAACTCTATTATTATATTACAAAATTTGACATTGTTCACGCGTAACAAGGTCATATAGCCACCTTATTCATCCAATTTTAGGACCTGAACTGTGGCAGGACTTTGGGAAGAATTTAATGAATCCACCTTTTGTGAAGAAACAAGTTGGGAGATCGAAAAAGTTGAGAAAAATATGACAAGATCTACCTGCTGGAGTGAAGATATCACAAAGACTGGCATGAAGATGACATGGAAAAGATGTGGGGAGGCAGGTCATAACAAGACGACTTGCAAGGCTAATCTGCCTACAAATCAGTAAACACAGCCAGAGAAGTCGAAAGGCAAGAGAAATGTATCAACTTCGACTGAAATGCCTCCGTAGACGAAAAATTCTAAGGAAAAAGGGTACAAGGTCTTCAGTAACGTAATCAAGGTTTTTTTTTTTTTTTTTTTTTTAAAGTAAAAAAGGTTTAATTTGTTTAGTAGTCAGTATTTGCCCTATAAAAATTCTTGAACTCAGAAATTTGTTGGATGTTAATGAAGCTTTTTGGTATTAAACATCATGTATTGCTGAATTCTGAAATTTTTATTTATTTATTTATTATTTTTTTTTATAAGTGCTTGTGTAGAATAATTTGGTCTCAGTATGTACTAAGAATATACATATAAAGATAGGACCTACATAACAATATATTTAAAAGGTTTGGGACCTTTGTTGCATTTATTTTTAAAGGTTTAGAACGACTGTTCACTGTTGGAAATACTTACAAAAGGCTTGGGACCATATCTGAATTACTCATAAAAGGTTTGGGACCTCTGCTGTACCATTTACAAAATTTTTGGGCCTGTACTGCACTTGTATTTAGAAACAACATTTGAGCATAATGTCAAAAATAGTAAACTAAAGAATGCAATTCATTACCACAAGACAATTGACGTTACAGCCTCCGACACATCTTTAGAGAAGTCAAAACGAACATTCTACACAAATATAGTTACAGATTCATTTTACACAGATCAACATCGTACATAGATCTATCTACAGATACATTTTACAATAATTCCTATCACAAATCCGAACATCCAAGTTTTCCATTTACTAGTTCCTAGTGAACGGGAATCCCGATTTCAGTTTCTATTTTTCATCTTGCTCAAAGAAAAGCAGGAATAAGTTCCCTCAATATTTCGCATATTGGGTTTTATAACAAGCGAAGAAGTTAAATCTACCCATATTTTGACTATATGGGCAAGTGAGAAATCGTCTTTCACAGTTAAATTTCATCTACGAGGTCTTCATCTGCTGTGGCCTTCTACATCTATAGACATTCATTTCCATGGTTGTGCTCATCGGTGAGAAATTGTTAACGTGAGAGAGAGAGAGAGAGAGAGAGGATTTTTTTATTTAGGGCATAAAAAAATGAGAGAAACTAACAGTAGACTTTTTGAGAGAAGTGAGAATGATCCGATCATTTTACCCTTCACTTAATTAGTCAGAAGGATAAAACTTCTTGTACATAATTTCCTACCTAATTATTTACATAATAGACAAATGGCGCCCCCCTATTGGTGGGGCGCCGGAGGGGTCCGACGCCCCACCAATAAGGGGGCGCCATTTGTGTAAACCATTAGGTAAAAAATAATGTAAGTCTAGCATAGTCCTTAGTTAGAATGAGTCAAAATTTTAATTTTTTTTCTCAACCAACGGAGGAGTGGATGGATTCCATTGGTATGTTTTCCAGCTACAATGAGATGAAATATTTAGGACTATGGGAGTAAAAAAGAAAGATTTTTGAAAGGTTTGGAACCTTAGTTGCAAATTTTCCTTGTTTATAGGTGTGAATTAGAAAAGTATTCAATTGGTTTGATGATAAGTTGCGACTATTCAATTACAAAGTGTGCATATCAAAGAGTCATTGTTTCGATTGGGTGTGACTATTCAAAAATATATTATAAAAATTCTTGACTATGGTGGAATCAACACCATTAAAAATGAAAATGTGTGATCTAATGGTTCACATTAATTTATATCAAAAGATGCAACAATCTCAAAAAGATACTTGAAAATTTACAAGTAGGGACCCTTATATCTAATTTTCCTTTACAAAATCAATTCAAGAAAAAATGATTTCTAAATTCTCCCCTCTATATATTCTATTATTTTTATTTTGCTGAAATTAAATTTTGAATGAGTTTGAAATAGAAATTTTATTCGAGCAATTTTAGTTCGTATCTATTTCGTTCATGAATAATACTGTCAACACTTTGGTTTGTTCGACAAAATTAATATAGTGCTATATTAATTTTGAAAAAAATCGTTGTATCTTGAAAGACGGAAGTACATTTGATCATATAAGCACTAGTATTGGGGGTGAAATTTGTCTTAAAAGAGATTTGTATTCGCATGTCTCAATTTGTTTCACCTCCTTCTAATTTCTGCGTTTTAGTAAGTCGTAATTTGTGCATGCTTTCATGCACATTTCTTTGTTTCGATAAGTCAAAATTCTATCCAATATTTTACAAAAATAATTTTCATTTTTATCGTATTTGTATGCACGTATTTTCGATTAAAAAGAATATAATTATTCATCAATTATCCAAAAAGATAAACTATGCATGTTCATCTAAACATAATTACAACTAATATTTATTTATAGTGTTTGAAACAATTAATTAGAATTTTCATGTTGAGTAAAAATCTTATTTTTAAAGTAATCCTTACCTTAATGTGAAAATACTTAACTACTAAATTATTTATTTTTCAACAACGAATTTTTTTTCTTTATTTTAAAAAATGTTATTGTATTGTACATATAAGTAAACTTTTTAAGCTTAGCCAAATGGGTTGAAGTCCGAGAACTTGAAGCAATCAATATGCAAAGACGACTCTTTAATTATGTCTAATCCATAATCAATATGCTTGGCACGTCTTATTCCATAAATAGTGTGGTTGTAGACTATGTGATGCTGAGATATTCTGAGTGGGTTGGCAAAGTGAAGTACAAATTGACAAGAGAAAATGGTTGGGGACTTATATATGTATTGATGTAACTATCTATTGATGTAACCCCATCACCTAGACCCAAATGGGTTGAAGTGGTCGGTTTTTGAAGCCCTTTATTTATTGCCCCACAAGTTAATTATCTCACAACCCTACACTCAATCCCTCAGATTAATATAGAAAGAGTAACTTTCAACGTCACTACTTATTATCTCCAGTTTATGTGATAGTAGAACAATAAGTAATATTCATCATCACAACTGATTATCATTAGTTTATGTGACTATAATTAGTTTATGTAACAGAAGAACAGTATCATCTTATATGACTATAGAACAACAAGTAATATTCATCGTCGCTACTGATTATTATCAATTTATGTGACAGCAGAACACTAATGATGAATATCGCTATTTCTGACTAGACTTTATCCCATTATTTGTTCCGTCTCATGGCTAGAGTCCCCCGTTCCCCACTTCAAAGATTCCAATGACAATCCAACTTTTTTTTCAAGTCCTCTTTTATCCTTTCCCAAACGGTTCCTATATATCTCATTTTTCTAAAACTTTCCACACAAAAACACAGATTTTCTTGCGAACCCAAGTAGTGTAACCTTAAGCAACAAAACCAATCTTCCTCATGTCAACAGTTCGTTCTAGTCCATTCCACCAAATGGAAAACCCTGCCTTATTATCATTCCTTCAACGAACCACTCATTCCGGCCGGAAGCAAGAAATCGAAATCCGGCAGCGGTGGCGGGCTTGTCCGCATGTTCAAACTCCTTCACATGTTAACCACTGGCTACAAAATGGTTGCACTCTTGGGCCGCCAAAGAAAGCCTCTACTAACAGATGGCGCCACCACTGGGACCATCTTCGGATATCGTAAAGGACGAATAATTTTAGCCATACAAGAAGATCCTTATCGCATGCCGATCTTTGTCATAGAACATCCTATTCTCACAACTGCATTTCAGAAAGAAATGGCAACGGACATACTCCGAATCTCCCTTGAAACCGAAACAAAGACACGCAAGAAAAAAGTCTTGGAAGAATTTTGTGTGGGCGGTTTATTGCAATGGTAGAAAATTTGGGTATTCCATTAGGAGAAAAAATATGACAGATCATCATGTTATGCAGCTTCGAAGGGGAGTTTCAATGGGTGCAGGTGTTTTGCCAAGTCCATGAGAGAAGGAAAAAACAGCAGCTGATGGGGAAATCACATATATGAGGGTAAGATTTGATAGGGTTGTGCATGGGATCAAAAGATTCTGAATCATTTTATATGATAAATCCAGATGGTGCAATGGGACAAGAACTTAGTATTATTTTTGTAAGAAAGTACTAGGACTGTGTAATAATAATATCCTACTAATAAGTGTATAAACACTTATTCAGGTTCGAAAATATTGATATTTCGTAATTCTTTTAATGGAATAGTCTAATTTATTATATAATGTGTTATTAGGTGAAACTCAATGAATGTAAGTGAAATTGAAAGAAAGAAGAAAAAAATGACAAGATCCAAAGTTTGGGGGTTAAAGTGCAAATACTCAGAAGTATTGTCGAAGCTCATAATGAAGATTCGAGAATGTTAGGGATCAAGTGGATACAACTAATGATCAAAATGAGTGAAAACAAATCAATTTTCAACCGTACAGGGATGTCCAAATTTTTAGTTGAAGATTGAGACCCATTCTTGGCCCAGTTAAGGTTCGAATTGAAAAAGAGCTACCTCTATAAAAGTTGTAACCCTTTGAGTTGTCTTTCCAACTCATTTTGAATCGCCTAAATAGGATATTGGAAGAAAAAAGTTAAAAGTTATGATAAAATATTGAAAAAGATGCACAGTAGAAACGATTTTGGCGTGTTTCTACAGGAGAAACGATGAGAAATGAGGAAGATTTGAATGCGGGAAGTACTTCAGGCGAGAGACAAAGATGTTCAAGCTCCGATGAGTGAAACAAAGGTGATCACGCTAACAATGATCACCGAACGAGGACAAGACTACTAGCCAAAGACCTTGCTAGAATATGTGGAAGAATAGAAAGAACAAAAATATATTGTAGATTATGAGACTACCGACTTATACAATTTTTCTGTTAAGTGTATGATGTAAAATCGAAATACAATTGCTTGTACGAAAATTTGGTCATATTTCTTCTTGATTCCATATTTGAGAGTTCAAAACATGAGAAGATAATCCTTTCAACTCCAATTTTCTCAACCTCTTCTAAGTTACAAAGAAGGCATATTTATACTGTCTTGACCGACGTGTTATCCATTGGATCAGAACCACGTGGCCTCATCTCCTAAGTTGGGCCATCACATTATTTTCTATTCATACAATAGTACATTGATAAATGACCAGTTGCCCTACATGATATACTGACACCCTGACATCCTTTATTACAATTGTTACATTAATCACTTCTAAAAAGATACTCAAATATCTTGCAAGAGAAAGAATATACTTATGAGCATGGTTGAATAGACAGCCTTGGAATCGGTCCTCTAAGTAAAGAGCTTCAGCTCCTCCTTCGTTTCTTTAAAGAATGTCTCATCCTAAGTGCAGTGCTTCGTTGTGTGAGGTAGTATTTCCGTAATTTGCACTACTTTGCTGAATTTTGACCATTTGAGTTTCTGTTGACTTTTCTGTCTACGTATATTTCTACGTGGCAAATTTGACTTTGAGCCTTGGTAATGAGGTGTAGCAATAATTCCCCAAATCTAGGCATGTTTATTCATGTAATGCATAGACTTTGGAAGTAGATAAATTTTCATCAGTGGATGATTCACATCATGCTGCAATCCCTAATGTACACGACTTGTGCAGACCTCCTAACAGTGCTATCTTGAATTGGGGACATCTTGCTTTCTGGAGCAGTGTTTGAAAAAGGAGCAACAAAGCATAGGAATTTCGAAGTGCCTTTAAAAGGTTAAAGTGCTTTTGCCTGAAGTGCCTTTCCAAGGCTGAAGTGCTTTTGTCCGAAGTACCTCTGTAAAGTTGAGGCTTTTGGCCTCATCATTGATAATTATGAGGAGTTTAACCTTAGCACGTTTGAGGAACACGAAGAGTCCTTAGTTATTGTGCCCAAATGATTTTGCTGTCGTTGTACGTTTTTAGGAAAAGACGGCTGAAGCTGTTCCACTTCCTAAGCACGCAACCATCGCTGTTTTTAATGCACAATGATGGTTGTCCCCTATGTGCTTCGTTAATTTCAGGCGCATGAGGGCGTGTAGAGAAGACGCTCTGATCTGAAAGATGTGATGAGTGGCTCAAATTTAACCTTCTAATGAACGGTTAGATGAGTCGGATCATCATCCAATAACTGGGATTAAGAGACTCTGCCTATAAAAGGCAAACGCTTGTGAAAAAATCATTTTGCTTTTCACAAATCTCAGCTTTATCATTCTTCAAACTTTACATTTTCTCAAAGTTTTTGTTCTTTAAGATTCTTCCAGTTTCTCCTCTTTGAGCTCAAGTTCACTTTCTTCCTTCTTGCTTTTCTTGCAATTTTTCTGGTGTTTCGTCATTACCACCATTTAGCAAAACCTGTAAGTATTTTTAAATTCTTTAACATAAAAACTATAATCCATGGCATCCACTACTTCTGCTTGGGGTGACATAGATTTGAGTGAACTTACTGGTGAGATGAGGGTACAAATCACCAACACAGTCGACCTGGTTAGGGTGGTTCAGGCAGGATGTAGCATTGCTGCAATTGGGGAGAGTATGAGAGATATCGGTATAGCTTTGAGGGTAGCCAAAATCCCTTCCTCTGTAGATCCGTCCCACCTAGAAAATCTTAGGGAAAAAATATAGGATCTCCTATAACATAGAACTTCTCTCCCCCACTCCTGATGAGCGAGTCTACTATCTTAGGCTAGGTTACGTTGCCATCAGCGAGTTTCTTCTAAAGGCTAGGCTTTGCCTGCCTATTCACCCATTTTTTGGGCTGTTCTTAAGCTGTATGGGTTGGCCCCCACCCAACTTATCCCTAACGCCTAGGCCCAGTTGGTGGGGACGTACTTCTTTTGGAAGGAGACTTCCATGGATGAGGTAATGCCCCTTCACGTTTTCCAGTCATTCTTGCATTTTAGGTCAAGGAGACTCCAGAGAGTGGTATTCCTTGTTTCTGTGGGGGTCACACTCCTTTATTTTGGGCCCGCCTTCCTCCATCAAAGGATGGAAGGAGACATCATCTTGGGTCTGGGGAAGGTGGCAGAAGTGTGAGGGAGATACTGACAAAAAAAAAAAAAACCATTTTTTCTTGAAATCATAACACACCATTTACTGCAAGCTTCAGTACAAATCCAATATTAATATGATAGTACACCATTCATTTAATGCAAGCTTCAAAACGGGTCCAATATTAATATGATAGTAATTTGATCTAATTTGAAAATTAATATTATCATCGAAGTAGTTTACTTTAATTGGCTCTAACTCAAATTTGATTTATCCAAATTATTTTTTTGAGTCCATGATTTGTCATTTAATGTGAGCTTAGAAAATGAGCCCAACATTGGTAGGGGAATTATTGCTCCATCAATACTTCATTATTTGAACAAACTTAATTAAATATTGACGTCAAAACTTATTTTCAACTTAGTCCTTAACATCTCAAAAGTATCAAAAATTGTCCAAATCAAAATCCTTAACATCTGGTTACTAAATAATCTTGACACGTCACATTCTCATCTGAAAATATATTTTTCCCGTTTTCAATCTAATTCAAAAACTTTGTACTTGTTTGCATTTAGGCCCAATCTTGGGTTTGAGCTCATAAAACTGACATCAAAGCAACAATCTAAAGTCTTAAAATCAGAATTTTTAAAATTTTCACTTTGGCTATACACCACTAATGGATTATCAGAGCTGGGTAAATTTAGAACCTAGATTCTCTGCTGTATCATGTCTTATTGTCTAATGCCAGTTTTTATAATCAGACGTGGGAAGATCTAGTTTTTGTAAAATGGGAGAAATTAATTTTGCTATGCTTAGAATTTTGGGGGGTGGGGAGATTGAAGTATCATCACCATCAAGAACTATTGATAACCTCTCATGCCCATTTTTGTGCTTTGATTCCCTTTTTTTAAGTAGCTTAAATGATTAACAAAGCAGAACATGAAAACTTAAAATTTTTATCATTATGCAGACAAAAATCAACATGAAAACTCAAAATGCAGTTTCTCAAGTGAGTTTTATAAAACCAGAACATGTATCAGTATGCAGAAGAGAAACTCGACAACCTGAGCAACAGCTATAGCAAGTCAGAAATGAAAACTGAAAAAATGGTATAGTAGTACCTGAGCCTTGTTTACAACCTGGGTGACGACGAATAATTGTATATGTCCTTTATGCAATAATCAACAAGAAGATTAATCTAATGATAAAAAAAAAAAAAATACACAGTTAAAATCATAATAAATCAAAGGCGAAGAATGAGTATATTGAACTATAGCCGGCTCATAATTTTTCTAGTTCTGTTTCGCGCGGGTTTCGGTACGCTAACAATTAAAGAAAAGGATCAGACTATTGTGTAAGGGACAAATCTCTTGAGACAAAGTCCCAAAAAGGGGTGTATTAATTCGGCGAAGATTTACAACGGGAAACAAGACACGACGCCTCCAAGGGGCGCAAGCACACGAGTAACTAGAAGGAAATTTAAAGTTTAAGCTAAGAA
>CAIGRR010222150.1:0-12611 GCA_903798365.1 Fraxinus sp. 1973-6204 | reverse complement strand
CTTGAATTGAATTTATTCTCTGTAGGACGATACTCTTAACTCATCAATTCTATTACTTTTCAACGATCCCATACGCTTGCGGATTTTGCACGAGCAGTCACCGTCGCTGATTGGCCAGAGAGATTACTCGCTATTATAACAGAACGATGAAGGAATCCAAGGCGCCATCCTTCATTACAAGAAATCCTACAGCTCATCGTCGAAAGGTACGTTGAATGTCAGTGCCTCAAAATCAGCTTGTAAAATAATTTTTTAAGAACTTGACCTTTGAAATTGACTCTTATTCTACTTTCTAATTCTTTATTTCTAGAATTTTCCCAGCTATCTCTGTCTGCAAGTGATCCTTCTACCCAGAAAACAATTAATCCACGAAAAAATTGGGAAGAACAGAAGAGATGCAGCATTTAAAAAGCAACGCAGCAGCAACAAAAAAAAGAAGAAGAGAATTTCTGATGACAAGATATTACGACATAATTAATAGCCAATTATTATGACGAGGGTGTGGGTGGGGCGGGATAGTATTTGTGACCAATTATTTAGTTGATTTGTGATCAAATATTATTGGAGGATCAGGACGAGGGTGTTTATAACCGACATTTTGGTTCATTGTGATTCATTATTAATCTGTGACCTTAAATTTCAATAATTTGTGATCAAAAAATTTGGAAATATGTGACATATCGATAAATTGTGGTCTATACTTTTTTGATCCGTGACCAATGAATTAAATTGTGACGTAGAAAATTTTTAATTTGTGAACTCGAAATAATTTGTGACCTATAAAATTTCTGAATTGTGATCGTAAAATAATTTGTGACGTTTCAATTTTTGATTTGTAACCAATGAATAAATTGTGACCTATAGAATTTTGGAATTGTGACTATAAAATAATTTGTGACCTATTAAATTTCTGATTTGTGACCGTAAAATAATTTGTAATGTTTCAATTTTTTATTTGTAATCGATGAACAAATTGTGACCTACCTTAAAATAATTTGTGACATAAAATTTATTATTTGTGACCAAATTATATGAGATGGTGACCTTAATATATTTAATTAATAAAATATATGTTTAATTAATTAACTTAAAAATAAAATTTAAAAAAAATCTGAGATTTGAATTTTAAACCTTAGTTTCTTAAATTTGAAATTGATAAAACTAAACCTCTTAATTATGAAATTTTCTCGTTAAGAGGAAATTATCTTGTAACCCTTTAGCCCATGGGCCTCGACGACTAGCTGGGCCTCATCCACTGTTTCAGACCATAAGTGTACGGGCTTGAACCCCTTCCAAACCTCACCAGCCATTTGGAATACCTTTCGTTCCTCTCTTCCCTCTCTAGCCCTTCACCTGGCACAATATTTTCAATCTCGTCCCCGCAAACATTTCTTCCAATGCTATTCGATCTGTGCACGAGAATTCTCCATAAGCAGCACTGATCGAATCAAACTAAGCACTATACTAATATAGTGCTTCAACAAATCGATCTACTAGACGATTGTGGTTGTGATCACATTCTTGCTCGACCAGTAACACTATCTTTAAGGACATTGATTTTACAATTGCTAAGAACTCGTTCATTTTCTTAGAGTCCTTGATTGATATTTTTGTTAGACCCAAAATGCGAATTGACATGATCATCCTCAACTAATAAGACATGAAGACTTGATATTGATGTCAATGCTAGTGCTTCCCTTGATTTTTCTTTAAGCATGTCTAATGTGAGCTCTGTAAGACTAACATTTATACGGTTAAATTGAAATGGCATGTCCAAACTTTCAGACTTTCACAAGCCTAGCCCCTAACTTCTCTCGGGCTACCTTATTTCGACTAATACAAGTGATTTTTAAATGAGGCGTCTCATAGGAGGCATGACTTAAGCTCTGTATAGATGGAATCCACAACTTCGGATCACAGCAACCCAAATCAATTACATGGATTATTCTTTCGTGAGACATGACTTGGATCAACATCCGTTTTACTATCGCGTAGGCAAAGTCCATGCAAGGGAACTGTTGACTGAAGATGAACCGAGCCCGGTCAAGATATTTCTTGTAGGCCCGCTATTGTTAAGGGCCCCTTATATAGACCAGACCACCGTTTAACAAGTCGGGGCCGCCAAGGCAGAAGCACACCGGGCAGAAAGCCGTTGCATGGAATCACCGTTGGTCGAGGCATGCTGCAAAATCTGGCGGAGACACGCGTCAGCATGGTGGAGATTACCCGAGGAGGCATGACCAGCACAAGATAGCAACAACTAGATCAATTTTACACCTCTTTCTTCAGGCTTAATGCCCTCGCTAGGGATTGACGGCAAGCCTGGGGACAGGGTCACCTCTGGCTTCTTTGATGGAAAATGAAGAATTCATAAGTGCTTTCTGCTAATCAAGATTTTAAGATTGTTTGGAGAAAATTAATTTTGCTACTTATGTGTGGAAGCCTAGAAGGAGCAGGGATGCTAGATTTGGAGTCAGTAAACACATCCAATAGTATACAACAAAATGCATGTGTTTTATTTCATGCAATTGACCATTCTGTATTTTTCTTAATCACACTCACTAATCATATTAATAATAATAAAGATTAATTATTAATTCAAACGGACAACCGAATAAATTTCGTCGTGCATGATTAGATTTTCATTTTTGACGATGAATGTGATCACAACTAGCAAGAGTATTCAATTCATTTCGTTACTCAAAGTAGAAAATAAGTAAATTGCTTATTTAGGAATCACTCGTTCTTATCACAATAAATATATTTTTTTACCTATACATGTTAAATATTATAAAATAACTTATAAGTATAATCTACTCAGAATATTTGTCCCTTCTCAATTAACGTATATACCCTTCACTCGCTTAGGACAAAATAACAATTATTTTAGGTTATTTTAAGGTAATTAACAAAGCTATCCAAGCGTTTTCTTCTCGACATCTCTTTCCTTCCCAATTTGGCCCATTTTTAAACATTACCAACCGGCAAGGATTTGATCAAAACAATAATGAGAGTTGAAGTTATTGTAGAAGGCAGACTATTGGCCTAGGATTGCTTTCACACACAAAATTATGTTTGGTTGGGATGCATTGACCTTGAAGTGAGTTGATGTCTTCTCTTAAAAGAACTTACAATTATAAGAAGATTTACAAAACAAAAAGACCACTTTCTGCAAAATGAGTCACGGTCGATTACACACTGATGATTTAAGTTTTATCTCATACACACGGTAAGTATTGCCCCCAAACTATAGATCAAATCCATCAGACGAGAAACTAAATTTCGCACTACTGCTGAGTCATCAAACCTATCCACCAAGGGATTCGTGGTTCCCTTTTTTTGAAGTGGAGGAAAGATCAAAATCCTATTCTTATTCCCACAAATGGTAACTCATAAACTAAAGAATGATTCTCTCTACACTCAATATAAAAATAAAAACTTTCCTTCTCATATTTGTATATCCCAGAGGAATAAATAGAGGATTCCAAAACTGGATTAGGAGGCAAATTCAAGCTTTGAGCGAGCAGTGCTTACATTATGCAGTTCACTTTCGAAGTTATACTATGACTTGGACGTCTAACACTCGTCTCAAGGTAGGGGTCATTTTTCTTCTCGCTAGAGCTCTAACTTAGCATCGAGTGAACGAGTTAAAATGAACAACCAAGGAAATGAAATGACCATTTCTTGCATTACTATTAGCATAGAGTTATTGGGAACTGAAAATTCAATATTTTCTCATGCTTCTTATGGGTTTGTGATACTTACAGTCAAATTTTGTTTTCTTTTAATGTATTTTGTTATTTAGAAGATCTTTTCGCTTCATAGCGAAAAAGTGCCATGTGTAGTAGTGTCAATTAAGCCAGGCTAGCCTAACTCCAGAGAGAACCGTGACTTAAATTTACCTGTCATATTTCTATTCAGGCTCTCGAGCCTGTCCCAAGGTGGCCCTGTACAAATACTTACAGTACATAAAAATCAGTGTTCTAAAAGGCCGTTTAGGCACGCCTTGACATGAGGCTTGGCCAAAACGCCAAGCCAAGTGGGTTAACTTCTTATTTAGCTGTCAACGACAATTGTTGATCGCTAAAGCGCGCCTAAGCGCAATTATGCGCGTTTTTTTATTACAATTCTTTGAAGTTAAAAATTATTAAATGTTAATTTCTTCAATTTGCCTTAATTTAAAATCAAAANACGACAATTGTTGATCGCTAAAGCGCGCCTAAGCGCAATTATGCGCGTTTTTTTATTACAATTCTTTGAAGTTAAAAATTATTAAATGTTAATTTCTTCAATTTGCCTTAATTTAAAATCAAAACAACCATTTGAACCCAAAAGTCAAGTGAGCAATGAATCTTATTTACGGTAAATAATTTCTTAAGAGGGTTGTGATGTTGAAGAGTATGATGAGATGGAAAATGATACGAGTGAGCCCGACGAAGAGGATTTTGTATCAGAAGACTCGGATGCTGAATTAGATTAAGAAGATGTTACTGAATTGAAATCCGATAAAGAGTTAGATAAAATTTAAATTATTATGCTATTTACTTACTATTTTGTATTTAAATTTGAAACTTATATTTTTGTTGAAAACTATGAAAAAAATGTATAAAGTTCTTATAAATCTTTTTTAAATGTTTAGTAAATATTATTTTTAATTGATTAAAAATTAAAGTAATATTAAAATAAGAAAACGCCTTTTTACGCTTTTTTACGTATATACCTCGCTTAAACTCGCCTAGCCCATGCCCCATAGCTCGACATCCACGCATCGCCACGCATTACGCCTTTTAGAACCTTGATAAAAACTTCGAAAAAGAGATGCAATTAATTGCGCAAAATTCACAGTAACCTGTGAATGCAACCTTTACAGATATTTCCGTAAATTCTTACTTACTATTTTCATGAAATAAATGGACATCACAGACTCTTTGATCTGGTTTAAGATCAATCTCTCTTCTTTGAAGAGAAGAGTAACTAAAAACTTGTATCTTGGAACAAAGTACAATAGGAAACGGCAAAGCATTTGGAAGAAAATCTTGTATGTACTGAGTCGAAACTCAAATGTCAGCATAAGAAATCAACACTTTTAAGCATGCGGTATTCACAATGACTTCACATTTTCAGAATCTAACGTCTTCATTTCACTTTCTGTTCTCGGTTGGTTTCTTCTATGAGTAGAATTTTCAGAAAAGATCAAGTTTCGTCAAATGCCATCACCTAGAAAGCCAAGAATACAAAATAAGACAACGGGGTTTAACAAAATCGATAATATATGTATATAATTTCATCATCAATCTCCTGATACTCAGGTTAACAAAGATGGAAAGATAGCTTCGAAGAATTCATAAACACATGTAAACCACATCTGGAGAAGTAAAATTTGCTAAGAAAGATTTTTCGCGATGAAAGGCTAATTAGAATTGCAGCCATACTAAGCTTGTGTGATAAGTAATTGTTTGATTACGAGGAAGGAATATCTGTCAACATTCTGTTTCCTCTTCTTCTGCCGATGAAAATTGTGCGAGTTCTATCAACAAAACAGAAGAGAAGATTCCGAGATTTTTAAGAAGACCCACCCTTTTGGTTATGTAGGTACTAAGATTCCTCTCACTGCCTACCGCAGACTAAAGTGAATATTCAAGTTCAATACATTTTTTTTTCTGAAAATATCAAGTGGATGAATAAGGATATTGACAAAAGTCTTTCATTTGTCTGTAGCTAGTGATAGACAATTCCATCTAATATTTTTATGGAAGTTTCCATCTCAACTAGCCATATTTTCAGAGGGCTTGCTGTAGTTAGATTCGTTGAAATTTATGTCAGCTAGCATAATATTGTATTATAGATCTTCAAGTTGATATAAACACGACTTTGCGGTAAATCTCAAGCTTCAAATGTTCCTAAGGAACGCCAATTTCTTGCTCATGTTCGGTTTCCCAGGACACAAGCAATAAGAAGAGGTCATGGCATCAAAGACTAATGGTGAGTATTAAAATTAAGGCCTGCCAAAGCCCAATACCCACCAGGGAATACTTAGATGCGGGGGATATGGGCCGAGGAAAATTGATTAGGCAGCACTTTTCAAAGATCGTAGTTCACAAGACATTCGACTAATTCAGTAAGTGAATGTTTGGTATATAATACTCAACATTTTACTAATTCAGTAAATGCATATTTGGCAAACGGTACTGAACGGGACGAGACAAGACAATAATGAGATATAAGCATTATAAATTAAAAGTAGGTGCCACGAGCATGGCAGGAAGTATCAGACATTACCTGGCCACAAACTGGACAACTATCACTTCTTTCCATCCATTCATATATACAACCGAGATGGTAATGGTGAGAACATTTTGTAATTATCTTGGGGTTTTCAGTAGTATATTCTGCAGGAAAAGAAGGAAACAAAGGTAAGAAAGATCAGAATCTGGGATATTCTAATCCATGAATTACACTTTGAAGCCGCAATTATCAAGTGAAGCCAATAGGTAAAGAAAGACTGGGGGCACGGGAGAGGAATTCAATTCCACCACTGGGTCGACGAAGAGATGAAGTGGATTCTAAATATGCAAGTCACTACAGTACATCAGACGGCAAATGAGAACCACCTTAAGGTTCTCTTAATAGTAATATAACGATAGTATAAGACATTGCTACGATAGTTTCTAAACGAAACTGCCGGAAAAACTAATAACATATCATTACCTTCAAGACACGTAGGGCAGACATCATCTTCTTCTGAAGAAGTGTAAATATGAGCATATCCTGTTGCTATTTTAGCTGTTGAAAGCTTTACTGGTGATTTAGAATCATATTCTTCTGATCCTTCTTCACATTCAAACTCCTTCCATTTCTTTGTGTTACTCAAAGATTCAGAATCTTCATCTACTTCACTTCTTCTAAGCGGTTCGGTCTCCTCGTGTGAATGAGTCGAGCCTTTCTCCCTTCTAGAGACCAGTCCATCACGCTGCAAGAGAAAATATCTTGGATCTGCATCATAAGGCAGAGGTCTTGGAGGAGAGCGGTACATATCAACTATAGAGTTATCAAGGGACGCAGAAGAACTTAAAGATGCCGTCCCTTGAGTGGATGAAGGAATCACATTTTCTCCACCTCTATGAAACAGTGATGTATACTGTAGGACGAAACAATGAGTTATAATCAACTTTACATATCCCATTTATCCTCATTCAAATAGTGTCAATAATGTTATGGATTAACTTTAATCTCTAACTCCGAGAACAAGAATAAAACGAGAAAGATATCAAAAAAGAACAAGAACACACAAATTTATAGTGGTTCACACTTTAATGTGAGAATTGCGTCCACTCACCACTGTAGATTTTTCACTATAAAGAAGAAGATCAAGTTTTACAATGAGAGATCCCACGCATCTTTATTTTTTCCTGTGCGGGCCCACCCTCTTATTCCTTTATCTAATGTAGGAACTTGGGCATCCTATAAACAAATCTATGAATGCACAATATATGCCTAAAACAACATATAACATACATGTCCTAAGTGAACAAGTATGCAGAAAAGACAGTGCTGAATCAAAATTGAATCTTTGAATTAAGGTTGACCTAATATTAACAGACAAGAAATCATTTGAAGTATACCATATGTAAGAAGTTCTGAAGGAAGCATTGAAGGCATATACAGTTCCTATATATCGCGCTGTTCGGATTACCAAACTCTTCGCATTCATCCCTCAAACAGCAACAACAAGACCCCATAATTACCAGCTTCAGTCAACTTTAATCCCACAAAACTCCTTCCCCCCAAGTAGTCTTAACAATTCTCGAATTCGATCCCAGAAGCTTTGAAAATTGTAACCTATGGAATCGAGATGGTTAAGGAGAGATGACAAAAGGCTCGCAGAATTTCTAGTAGCTTCCCGAACCAGCGCGTTCTCTCTTTATAACAGAGAAAAATTCTTATAAGCTTAACTTAAATTTATATTTACCTGCGAAACAGAAAGAATAATATATTATCAGAAAGCTCGAAAATTAATTCCTGGATCGAATAAATATAAATTGCTAAAAATATGAAATCAAAACTAAAATCAATGTGTCTTTTTGCGGTGCTTGAGTGTGTATTTCATTAGAGAACTTCAATAGTGAAGAATGAGACTTTCTCCCAATAATCAAGCTGCAAAATCGATTATCGACCAAAAATCCCAACAGAATATGATCGCAAAATCGAAAACTGAATACACGATTCGTGAAAATTTCCAATTTCTTTTAAAATCAAGCAAGCAATAATCCGCTTATACGCATAAAAATACATGAAGATTATTTTTTTCCAAAAAAACGCCAAAATTTCCAATTCAATCATCAAATATAGAAAAACCCATTACAGATTACACGATTAAAACAACAATCAAAGCATATAAAAGAAAAAATTGAAAATTAATAGGTAACTAATTTTTTTTTTTTTTAAAGTACCAAAGCTTATAAAAAGTAGACGATCCTGGAGAAACAGGAGCCGAGAAATCCGAGGTCAGATGTTTAAGAGATTTCTGTAACTTTTTCCCCAATATAAATAGTAGTATACTAGTATGTGAGAAGGCGACGAATTTTTTGGTTTTCTGCTGACAATTATTAATTAAAGCTACCCGCTTTATTTCTATGTGTCATCCGAGAATTTATTGATGTATTAAAAGGTCGTCATAGAAAGACAATTACTTTTCAATTCTTTTACTTTTAGATAAAACAGGGTCATCGATCAAAATTTTGATAGATTTTCATCAAATATTAAAAATTCTAATAAATTTCCTAAAAATCTCATCAAATATGGTGAGATTTCAAAAGATTCGATGATATTTATTTTTAAATTTGAAATCTATCCAAATCTTTTAATATTCATCTATTAATGAAATCTTTATAAATCCAATAATTATTGAAGATATCTAAATTTTGAAAGATTTCATTCAATTTCATTAAAATCTGAATTGAGGACATAAATTTTAATGGATTAAAATCTATTAAAATCTCGGTTGAGAACACCTATATTTAAAAAGATTTTGAAAATTCATCACAATCGCAATTGAGAACACCTCTATTCGTGAAATTCCGTAAATGCATGGCGTGACAAGTAATAAAATGGATTTTTTTTAGTCCAAATATCGTCACACGGAGACTATCTGCAATAAATTTTTAAACTAACCTAGTTTCAATTTAAACTAAATTGGTAACTAATAATCAAATCAAGTTTTGTTTTCTAAACGAATTTCTAATAAGTAAAATAACAAACTATTTAATAAAATAACAAATTCAAATTAAAATGTAGATAAGATTATGTGATGAGGTAATTAGAATTTTCGATTTCACTGGGTTATTTATCATATATTTAATTCCAATTTATTTAATTATTTTTCATACGTGCCAACGATCGAATTAACCTATTGTATTCAGCGATCTCTTTCAAGCAACACTAATCATATCCATATACCCAAACTTATTATATCTCTATATAAATTCACACACACATGAACGCATTAATCTATGAAAATTCAACAAAGATCGCATAACTTATAATTATCTCTCGATATCTTATAATCTCTATGTCAATTATTATAGGAAATAGAATTATATATCACCTCTCGATCTCAATATTATCCCTAAATCAATTAATTATTGTGTAGCTAATTAAATCATTAAACAAATAATAATTAATTAACAAGTATTAAAATGGTATGAAAATCTTGAAATTAAACATATAATAAAAACATAAGCTACATCATCAATCCTAACATAAAAATATTTAGTCAATCATAATGTTGTATTTAAACATGCAAAAGTGAAAATCACCAAAAATTGACAGAACGTGAAAGTTTCTGGCTAAAACTGTCTCCTTTTCTTTCTCCAATATATATTTGTCAAGCTGCCACCTTTTGCATGTAATTGTTTTTCAGAATTCTATCGGCCACTGCGTTTCCCTATGTGTATATATGTATAGGAATTTCTGAAAATAACCGCCCAGTTCCTCTACTTTTTTTCTCTACCAATGGCTGTCGGCCCTATTTCTCTCCAATATGTCTCTGAAACAACCCCCCCTCACCCTCACCCTCCCCTTCCCCCTTCCCCTCCCCCCTAATTTGTACGTGTGTATGGTATATATATTACCTAATTCCCAGCCAATGTCTAGCCCAAATTGAGATCCAATAAAACTCCAATACTTAATTAAATTCATTATTTTGAAGCCCAAAAACTTTCATGTAATGCAAGTTAATCCTTAAAATAAATTTATTTGTGCAGTTCATGCCAATGTAGTCCTTGTACTTTAGATTTTGCTATTTTTTCGCTATTTTTCACTCTTCCTCAATTCTTCAATAAATATATGGTTTTACCTACAAAATAAAATTTAACATAAATTAGGTAGAATTTTATTCAAAATATAATAAAGTATCATAATTTCAAGCTTCAAATGAGTATAAAAACTAAACTTATCACACCCCCAAACTTGACTTTTTGTTTATCCTCAAACAAAATTAAAACCTAACAAACACGCAAACATGCAATGTTAATTACCTAATTGGTGGCCAATCAATCAAGCAAGACAAAAAAAGATTTAGCTAGTTAACCTGACTTTTTATCTCAGGATTAAAATCGTAGTATTAAATCTAATCATAACTTCAAAATCACAATACATAAATTAAAATCTACTTTTTCAATATAAAATTAACGTGTGTGAAGAATCAAGCATCACATTATGAATTTATAAGTTCTTTCAATTCCCAACCCTCAACGGTCAAACATATCCTTTCATCACTCATAAGATTCACACTGCATTATGAATTTATGAGTTGTTTCAATTCCCAACCCTAAATGGTCAAATATATTCTTTCATCACTCGTAAGATTCACACACCCCCAAACTTATTCTTTTCGCTCTTTTCAAGTGTGTGAACTAAAGTTGAATTTTATACTATCATCACCTCTCTAGTTTAGGTAAATCTCACTAATTGCTAGTCGATATGTCCATAAATAAGGATTCTCCATAGTTTGATTGCTTCGATCTCTAGGACTTAACTAGGCTAACAATCTCTTGTCAGTCAAATTTTTTCAAATAAGTGTTTGAGACATAACCAAAACATTTGGTGTGTCTTCTGTTTTATACACCTGCTTTTTCTGATAATTTTTTTTTTCTTTATTTGAAGCATTCTCACCCTTAAACTTTCTAATGACCATGTAACAAGCTTCCAGTCGATGACTCCCAAGTCAAATAACCATATGATATCAGGTTTTAAAGACCCTTACAGGCTTAATTGCCCGAGTCATAAAGACTACGAAGAGAAATTTCCAAATAAAAAAAAAAAAAAAAATTTCTTTGATTAGTGCAATGACCCTCATTAAACACCAATTTAAGAAAAATGACATCTAACTTGAAATTATCACCCAATTTCATCATATTAACCTTAGACAATCCACACAAGATTTACTTTTTTTTTTCACACATGGAATCCTCATTTATCTCAATATCTTCCAACAACAGTGAAATCTCCAAACAATTCTAAATTTGGTCCAAGGATTAAAATTTTGTGGTTTTGGGTTTAGCATCTATGGTCTATTATTTCAATCTATACAATTATGATTTCAACTCATTCATACACAATGCTTAACTTAATTGCGTACTCAATATATATCAAATTTTACATGNGGTTTTGGGTTTAATATTTATGGTCCACTATTTCAACCTATTCAATTATGAAATCAACTCACAATGCTTAACTTAATTTATGTGCTCAAAATATATCAAAAAACACAAAAAAAAGTAAAAATTAATCTAAGCATGCAAATTATTTACTATTCATAGATCAATTTATGATTCAATACATTCCTCATTGCCAACCGACCAACTAACTCACACAAGCACACAAATATTTCAATTTTTTTTAAAATTAATTCACACTAAAAACACAAAAGAAAATTAAAACTCATGTTTTCCATCCCCAAATTTAAACTAGACATCGTTCTCAATATCTTAAATCATAAATCTACATATAAAGGGGTGGGGAAGAAAGGGAAGAAGAGACTCCCTTGACATGTCGTGTAATTTAACGACTAGTTTTGCTATTACTCATGTTGGCTCATTGATCAATATTGATTTAAATGTTCCGCGAAGTCATGTTCCTGAAAAATCGAAGACAAATTAAGATCAAATAATTGGAACAAGTGTCACTTAACTCTAACATCTAAGAAGCCAACATATCGAAGACTTAAGAGGAAACTAGGTATGAATGATGAATCCTAAATAAACATAAATTAAATTAAATTATCCTAAAATGTGAAAACAGAATAAATAAATAAAAAGGAAAAATGTTTGGGTTACCTCCCAAATAGTGCTTATTTAACGTCATTAGCTTAACTTAACCATATTGTCTACGTCGAATCTTTAGGCAGTACGCCTCTCGTGTTTCTAAATTTTATCTTTGGCTTTGTATTCTTCTTCACCATAGCATGACGATAGAATTGGACGACTTTAGCTCTGGTATAGCCTTCAAACCTCTTTTGGTTTGACATTGTTTGGAGGTTTTCAAGGCTTTTCCACACAGCTCTCATTTTTGTCAGGTGGACAAGCTTCATGCGCCAATATGAAGTCAACTAC
>CAIGRR010222130.1:0-13820 GCA_903798365.1 Fraxinus sp. 1973-6204 | reverse complement strand
ATCGATCATATATTTATTATGACCGTACTTCAACATTTTCAACAAATTTTAAATCCCTTAAAATGAGTATTTGTAACTTAAAATACTGAATAAAAAAGGGGGGGGGGGGGGGGGTTTAGCCGAGCCGAGCCATAAAGCCATTCGGCTTGGCTTGACTTATAAATAGTGAAAAGAGAACTCACTCTTTTATTAATGTAGGAAAAAACATTTCATAGAACAACTGTTGCATTAAGTAATCTAGCCACAACAACAACATTGTGCACCTATAATTTATCTGGAAAAGCGACGCAGAAACACACTATAATCGGCCAGAAGTCCTTGAGCCGATGCTGACAGCACTAAAGATTCGAATATCCCTAGAATGACTGATGTGACGCCTGTTATAGAAGTATGTCAGCGTGTCAGCCTATAATATAGAACGGTTGACCCATTGTCAATATTAATTATAGGAATAGACATTGATGTGAGGCTTTAGTGTATGAGATGTGACCATGTGGTATTGATCCAACGATCACCACGTCGGCCATGGCAGTATAAATAGCCCCTCCCTGTAAGAAATAGGGGTTGGGATATTGATAGTCAAGAAAACGAACACGCGTATACACAAAAACTCTCAAGATACTGATAAGAAAATACTTAGCAATTCATCTATTTATAGTTCTTTACATGATTGTTGAATATGAACCAAAGAATGAGAGATTGTGATTCATATACAAATTCTTCCTCTTAATCTATCCTTCCACATATTCATTTAAACAAAGAAGAGATAGATTCTTAGAAATATGCTTGGCAGTCGTTGATAGTGCGATTGTCTTTGAATCGTACTGCCGGAGTCTGAACGTTTTCGTCTCTCGCCGAAAAGTGCCTCCTGCGTTCATTTCTAGTCGATAACTTTACTTATTTCGGTAAGAACGCGCCGAACCGACTTGACGTGGTAAGAGTGGGCTCGACATCTGTTGAGCTCATTTTTTGGGGTCAACAGATTGACGCCGTCTATTACGGTTAACCACGAAAACACGTGGAGAAAAGGCTAGGCTACAAGTGAAAGTTTGGCTGAAAGAGTTCTAAACCTTGAAAAAGGGATATCCTAGGAAAAGGGGACTGTTAGAAACCTAAAACCCTTGAAGAAAGGGAAAATTCCCCACTAAGTGTTTTGAGAAAGATTAGCTCAAATGATGAAAGTGCACATATAAGGACAAGGGAATACCATGAAGAAGGGGAACCCTTACGAGCTGCCCAAACTGCTCACCCACGACCTCCAGCACGAAGACAAGGAGAGTCTAGAGGAGGGGGCATGCTTACTAGAGAAATGGACACAATGGCATCCAATATGAGAAACATAACCCAATAAAATTTGGCCATGCAAGAGATGCTGATGAACATGCATGTAGGGCTGTCAATGGATCGGATTTTGATCTGAATCCGATCCGAGTCCGGATGAGATAAATGGGAGATGGATTTAGAATCTCAATCCGATAACCCGATTGAAATTCAAATCCGATAATCCGTTAACTAAATGGATCAAATATGATATAGGTCAATCCGATCCGATAAAAATCNATCCGATCCGAGTCCGGATGAGATAAATGGGAGATGGATTTAGAATCTCAATCCGATAACCCGATTGAAATTCAAATCCGATAATCCGTTAACTAAATGGATCAAATATGATATAGGTCAATCCGATCCGATAAAAATCCGATCCGATTTTTTATGATAATATAATATAATTTATAAAATCATGCTTTTTATTTTATTTTTTTTACTGCTAAATATTTATAAAAAAAAAAAGAATACAAAGCGACACTTCGAAAATTGAGAAAAACCTTTCAAACACGTTAACCCAGGCCCAGGCTGCTAGTTCAAACTCCAAACACGTTGATCCGGCACATGAGCAGACGTTTGAAGAATAAAAAAAAAATCTCAAAACTTTCCTTTCTCCTCCAAATCCAATACCCACTTCCAAGCTTCCTAGAGTCTCAACTTTTTGATTTTTCACTCATCAGTCATCACCATCTCATTTGCAATTTGCAATAAACCAGTAACAGACAACAGTCACCTCCCTCGCCTACGTTTTTTCTGGTGATTTTAGCAGGTTAGTGTTTTTGCAGCTTTGCTTCGTGCTTATTACGTGGTTCTTTTGTGCTTTTATGGACAATTTTGTGGTTAGATAAGTATTGTAATTAACACTAGACATCATTTATTTATAATTTCTTTGCAATGTGTTCCTCTTTGAAAGAGCGATGGAGGCTCTGAGAAACTGATAGAAGGCAAGCCCATAGGGTAGAGTTCTTACGCATGTGATTTACATAGATTCTGCCCTATTTTGAAGAGTTTCTTTTTGATTTGGCATATGTCTTTGCGATTTGTTATTTAATACTCTGCGATTTGGCATATGCTTTTGCAATTGCGATTTGAATTTGGAAAAAAAGGAAAAAAAAAAAAAGAAGCATTACCTTCAAATAATCAAACAAAATAAAACATTGAACCAGAATATGGCGTCTAAAACTTGGATCTTTTAACTGAGAGAAAGTTGAAATGGAAACCATAAAAATAATCAGACTTAAGAGGAAGTGCTTTGTATGATTTGCTTTATTAAAAGAATTTGCAAATCTTGCAATGATATCTATTTGGTACACTCTTTATTCTTAAAACGTCTTTTTTGTAGGTGCGGTGGAATGGTGAATGACATGATATGGAGAAAGAGCCGAAACTTCTAAAGCTGCACTTGCCATTTTTTTTTTTTTTTGTTTTCCTAGTTTTGACATTTTGTTGCTTACTTCTCTCTAGAACATTTGTTGGATATGTATTCATTGTAATATATGCATATTTTGGTTCGTTTTAACTTGGTATTATCTTGTGGATTGTTCTTGAACATGCCAATTAGTCAATTACCAACACGTTAATATGATTATTTCCTTATGTTGCAATAAAAACGAATGTGTAAAATATTTCGGATCGGATTATCGGATCGAATATCCGATAATATAACAAATCGGATATGGATTTAACAATCAAATATCCGTCGGATTATCGGATCGGACCGGATCCGTGAATCATTCTTATCGGATCAGATATAGGCAGATCCGGTCCATATCCGATCCATTGACAGCCCTACATGCAGGGACGATGAGGATATCATGTCCCTCCATATGCATCCCTGGAAAATGCATTCCCGGATCCTCAAGGATATTACTAGGAGGAGGAAGAAGTTCAAATCCAAATGGGTGGACACCATTATACCCGGATGGAGGCTCAACAATCGAGGTGGATACATCGACCAATTATACTTCGAAAAGGCCTTACGAAACTCCATTCAATTTTTCTCCGAACTACGAGCCAGAAGACAGACCCCAGAGGCAGGCCAGCGTCTTTGACAAGATAAGTTCGGGACTGCCTAGGAATAGGCAAGATCATTCGCCCCAAGCGCCTAGAAATAGGCAAGCTTATCATCATCCTTCTCCTCCTTCCCAATGTCTAAGAATATGCAATAGGAGCCCCGCCAATAGGAAGGACAACAACCAACTTACCAGGAAGAGCCTCAGGTCCGCCTCCTAGAAATAGGCGTGAGAGGAGGGACTAGGCTAGGAATGAAGCAGGACCTTCTCAACCACCTTCTCGAACTCACCAAGGGAAGGATGAGGACTCAGATGAGCCTTAGAGATCGTACGACCTTGATAATGATGATGAGCATTCGCCTTTCTCAGAAATCATAAGGAATGCTTCCATGGTAAACCACTTCACTCTCCCTAAAATTCCCAAGTATGATGGGAGAGGTGACCCCGCGAAGTACATGAATAGCTACAAAACAAACATGAATTTGAAGGGGGCCACACCAGCCATGAAGTGCAGAGCCTTTTATTTGACCCTAAGTGGAAGGGCAGAAATTAGCTACACAAGATTGCTAGAAGGAAGCATCCGAAGTTGGCCCGACCTCAAGAAGATGTTCTTGAAACGCTTTGCAACAAGCAAATAAGGAGAAAGGCCCATTCAGCGATTGCAAGAAATACGACAACAGCATGGTGAGTCACTAAAGAGTTTTTTTTATCCCGCTTCACCGACGAAATGACCTATTGTGTGCAAGTCACGGATAGGGAAGCGCTAACTTCTTTGCGATGAGGATTGGACATAAATTCCCTCTTTTGGAGGGACGTGTAGAACAAGGACCCAACCACCTATGTCACCTTATTGGAAATAATAAGGCGCGAAATCCTCAATGAAGAATTGAGAGATCATAGGAACAAGGCCCGCCAGGGTCTACCACCTCTTCAAATGCAAAGGGGAAGAGACCCTACTTTCCATTTGATGAATCAACAAGCACCAATAAATCATGGACAAGATCTTTCCGTAGCAACACTCAATGTCGTACCTACCTTAGCTTATGAGGAGGTCAGTCCTAGTGCTGGAATAAGGACGAGGTAGGGGCTAGATGTTGAACCTAGAAATAGGGACGGAGTGTCCAATTATTGTGTATACCATCAGTCCTATGGCGATCGTACGAAGAACTGTTGGGACATCGTAAGATACCCTCGAAACCTGAATCAATGAAGGGGAAGACGTCCTTCAGGAAATGCTCCATACGGGTAAAATCAGCAGCATGGGAATAATGAACAGTGTCGGCCAAATCGAAATGACCCTCCAAGAGGGAGGGAAAATGACACTGAAATGCCCAGATAGGGTCAAATGCAAAGACAGAGTCCCCCCACCTAACAATGAGTAGGAGCCCATCAGAGAAATCGACACAATCATGTTGGAGGGAAATCCAGAAATTCACAAAGGAATTATGCTAGGGAAGCAAGTGATCCTCCAATGACGAGCTACATAGTTTACCACTCTTCAACTGGGAGAATAATTCTATCAATTACATTCACCCATGAGGATACGATGGGAGTGCATTATCCACACTATGACGCCCTAGTGGCAAGGGCTGTCGTGGCCTATAACGGCTTGAAAAGAATGTTAGTGGATAATGGGAGCTCAGTCAACATTATCTTTGGAACCACTTTTGACAAAATGAAAGTTGACCACGAGTTCTCCCTTATATGACTTTACAGGAGATAGCATCATTCCAAGAGGTAAAATTACTCTAGCAATAGAAATGGGGATCGAACCTTTAATTGCTCTCCATTTCATGGAATTCCTGGTGGTTGACAATCGATCTGCTTATCATAGAATACTTGGAAGACCAGCTTTGAAGGAGTTATGGGCAGTCACCTCCATTCATCACCTATGCATGAAATTCCCTACTGAAGATGGCATTGCCACGATACGAGGTAACCAACGAGGAGCTAGAGAATGCTACTCAAATTCCCTAAGGAAAGTGGAACCAAGAACCATCAACGTCATTGTCACCGACGTTGTCATGAGCGACCTCCCTGAACAAGGGAAAGACATCGTTATGATCGAGGCTCCTAAAGAAAGTGATGTCATCGGTACCAAACAAGCCCTTGAAGAAGGGACAACTGCTGAAGAAATAGTCTGCGTGGAGGAGTTGGACTCGCATCATTGATTGTGAGCCTCAGACTAACCTATGGAAGAACTAGAGACCTTCCCAGCAGACCCTATAGATCCATCAAAATGCCTCCATTAGGAAGTAACTTACCACTGAAAATGAAGGAGGCGTTGAAAAACTTCTTACTTAAAAACCGTGATGTTTTTGCTTGGAAGCATGGCGATATGGTAGGCATTGACCCTAGCGTCAGTTGCCACCACTTGAACATAGATCCAAAAGCTACAACACATAGGCAAAAGAGGAGAGCCCTCAACCCTGAAAGACATGAGGCCTTAAAAGATGAGGTTAAGAAGTTGATTGATAATGGATTTATACGGGAATCTGTGTACACGAAGTGGGTCTCAAACCCAATTTTGGTGAAAAAGCACAATGGGAAGTGGAGAGTGTGCATAGATTTTTCGAATTTGAACTAAGCTTGCCTCAAGGATAGCTTTCCACTTCCCAGAATAGATCAGCTTATGAATTCAACTGCTGGGCGCTTCTTAGCTTCATGGATGCCTATTCGAGATACAACCAAATTCCCATGTTCTCAGAGGACGAGGAGCATACCTCATTTATCACAGATAAAGGGCTCTAATGTTACAAGGCTATGCCTTTAGGGTTGAAAAACGTCGAAATGACCTACCAAAGACTTGTTAACAAGACGTTTGCCAACCTTATTGGGAGAACCATTGAGGTCTGCGTGGATGACATGATGGTAAAAGTTTGAAGGCAAGAGATCACATTGCCCACCTTGATGAAACATTTCAAATTTTACGAAGGTAACAAATGAAGCCCAATCCCTTGAAATGTGCTTTTGGGGTATCATCAGGAAAATTCCTAGGTTACATAGTTAACCAAAGAAGCATCGAACCTTAATTGAAATGAGGTCATCCCAAAAGATAAAAGAGGTGCAGAGCCTTACGGGGCGAGTAGCAGCCCTAAATCGCTTCATTTCCAAAGCAACGGACAAATGCTTACCCTTCTTCAAGATCCTCAAAGGAGGGAGCAAATTCCAGTGGAGGAGGAATGTGAAGTAGCCTTGCAAGAACTAAAGAAGAACTTGGTTAGGCACCTCTTCTCTCCAAAACAAAAGATCATGAAATACTGTACCTGTACTTAGTGGTAACTTCCAAGGCTCTCAGCTTAGTTCTGATCAAAGAGGAGAAAACTACTAGCTGCCAGTCTATTATGTTAGTAAAACACTTTTAGCAGCGAAAACTCGGTATCCAAACATGGAGAAGTTGGCACTTTCCTTGGTAACAACATCCAGGAAGTTGATGTTGTATTTCCAAGCTCACAGCATCCATGTGTTGACAAATTACCCCCTCAAGCAAGTACTTTAGAAGCCAACGCTTTAGGGAGGTTACTTAAATGGGTTGTGGAACTTAGTGAGTTCAACATCACTTTCAAACCCAGGCAGCCATCAAAGGGTAAGCCCTAGCAGACTTTGTGGCCAAATTTACCCCTGTTCCAGAAGTTGAGGAGGAAATGGAACCCGTCGAACCCTAAACGTGGAACTTATCGGTTGATTGGTCTTCTGGAGACATGGGGTTGGGAGCAGGGATCATCTTTGAGAGACAAATCTATGGCAGCATACTTAAAGTTGGTGATGAGCTTCGTACCTTTCTGTGAGAAGTTTGAGCTGGTACAAATCCCAGGCTCCAGAAATGCTCATGCCGACGCATTAGCAAAGTTGGCAAGCGGTAAAGACTCCGAACTGCTCACAGTGATGCCTATTGAGCACCTTTCCAGACCCTCGACTGATATAAGTGGGACAGTAATGTGGGTTGAGGATACCCCACCTTGGATGAAGCCCATCATATGTTACTTCAAAGATCAGACCCTGTCCTTGGGGAAGGAAGAGGCTCAAAGCTCAGAAGGAGAGCTGCCCACTTCGTCTTCCAAGACGAGATATTGTACAAACGTGGGTTCTCAATGCCCCTATTGAGGTGCATTGGAGGAGAATAAGCAAACTATGTACTCAGGGAAATCCATGATGGAGTTTGTGGCAATCACACAGGGGGTTGGTCCTTGGCATAAAAAGTACTTAGACAGGGTTATTATTAGCCCACCTTGAAAAAGGATGTGCAACAATTTGTTAGAAAATGTGACAAATGACAACGCTTTGCTACTATAAAAAGGCAACCTTCACAAGAGCTGAGTGTAGTATCTAGCCCCTGGACGTTTGCAAAATGGGATATTAATCTAATTGGACCTCTTCCCAAAGGGAGAGGAAATTCTAGCTTTGCAATTATCGCCATTGATTATTTCACGAAATGAGTAGAAGCCGAACCACTTGCCAAGATAACTGAGGCCAACACTTCCAAGTTCCTATGGAAGAACATCATTTGTAGGATTGGGATTCCTCATTCAATCGTATCAGACAATGGTATGCTGTTCATTAACAAGAAGATTAGGGATATGTATGAGGAGTTAGACATCAAGAAGCATTTTTTCTCCCCACATCACCCCCACGGGCTAATGGACAAGTCGAGGTTGTTAAAAAAAATGATTAAATACACCCTAAAGAGAAAGCTAGATGGACCATGGGTCGATGAGCTGCCCCAGGTACTTAGGGCAATCAAAACAACAAGTCGAAATCGCCACTAGAGACCCCATTCTCTATGGCATACGGGTTCGAGGCTATGAGCCCCGTTCCGGTAGGTTTTCCATCTCCCAAGCAAATATACTTCAATGAAATAAGTAACGATGAGATGAGAAGGTGTGCGCTGGACCTTCTCGAAGAGAGGAGGGATGATTCTCAAGCTAAACTGGCCATGTACCAAAGAAAAATGACCAGGTATTACAACTCAAAAGTAAAAAAGAAGTCATTTCGTTTAAATGAATTGGTACTTCGAAGGGTGTTCCCGCCTTTGAAAGAGCATGGGTCAAGAACCCTTGGCTCCCAATTGGGAGGGTCATTACCGCATCAACGAAGAGGTTCAGCTTGGAACCTACAAAATCCAAGGCATGGATAGAAAGGCACAACCTCATCTTTGGAATGCAGAACGTTTGCGCAAGTATTATCAGTTATATAAAACATCTTGTATGCATAGTTTATAATGCAATAAAAATGACTCATGTTATCTCAGCCAAAAGTCAAAATTTCCTTCGAAAAAGGCCAAAAGCCTCTAAAATTTTCCAAAAAGAACATACTGACCTTGCAAAAGTAAAAGCATGAGAATAGTACATAATATCCCTAGAGATGACCACTTCAGTATTCACAAAGTGTAATATGCTTCTAAGAATTAAAATTATTACGGGAGCCTCAACATTGGCAAATCGACAGTCCATTACTTAAGAAAGAAAGGCAATCGAATTGCTTATACTTATGTAAATTATATATAATGTCAGACTACAAGTCTGAAGTACTGAAGAGCCTCAGCTCATATACATCAATGAATCTAAGTTGAGGAATACATTATGGTGCATGACCTACAAACACTTTGAAGAAATTTTAATGTTTATGCTATTATTGAAGTACTTAGTGTGGAGGTCTGATATGGCTTAAAATCTTGCAAACATGGTTGACCTCAGAAACGTGATTATCTGGTTCAACAAATTATAAAGTTAGAAGGTTCTTAGTTTGCTTACTACTTAAAACTTGATTCTGAGCTTATGTTCATAAGTTGGGGTATGGTGTGAATTAGGTCAGACATCTCAACACTTGTAAAATATTTGTAAGTCTAGTTATGTTATTGCTAAAACCCTATTGTTAGGTCTGACCACCTAACGCTTGGATAAGTCAAACCTCGTTGCATGTTTGATAAAGTTGAACCACAAGGTTCATAAGCTCGGAAGTGAACAGGCTTTTGAACTTATGTGTTCAATGTCATTATTGAATTGATGTTAATGTTCGACTTAATGTCATAATTGAAGTACAAACGGTTCAAATTTATATTACCAGTCACGTCAAAATTAAGCAGAAATGATACGAATGTGAAAAATAAAAAAGACGCTCTAAGGTACAATCACATCAAGGGGCTACTTCTTTAGCAGTCTCTTCAGCTGCATCTTCATTAAGTTCAATTACTTGAGCTCCTTCTGCTGGAGTTTGAGGCTCAGACTCCTCCGTATCGTCCTCAAGGAACTTGGCACTCAAATCAGAAGTGTTGTGCTGAGTATGAACCTCCGCCAATACCTTCCGAAGCGCTGGTATGCCTCAGTTAAGTAGAAGTTGGCTTTGAAGGACTTCTCAGCATCATTACTGACGCGATCAGCATCACTTCTGACCGTCTCTACCTCCTCGGTCAGGCCAGCCACTTGGGAGGTCAGCTCTCCCACTTTCCCCTTCAAGGTGGAGTTTTCCTTGTAGGCTCTCTCCAAGGCCTCAGCAGCCAACTTCTGATGTGTGTCAAAAGTTTCCACTCGCTTAGGCAAAGAGGCCACTTCACTCTAACAAAATGGACCATTTTCTTCAGCGATTCAAGGCAAGCTTCGTTAACTCTTTAGACTTCTCCTTTTTAAGGCCTCTAATTCTGCCTTGGCCTTGTTGGCTGCTTTCTCAGCCTGGGTAGCTTTACTAGCAAACCCCTAGTTTTTACTTTGAAAGTTTTTAAAGAGGGCTTCAGCCTCTATGGCCATGCCGAACGATCTTCCCGCTTGGGCCACCATTGTGGCGAAGACGTCGACAGCGTCATTCTGCTCGACGTAGCATTTCCACTTCTCCATCCAATATTTGTGAAACATGGATGTAGCAGTTTGAATTTCTGCGAAAGAAGTGCAAGAACCTCAGAGGCCAGCTCGTCAGGTTGCGAGGCCAGCGCGAGTTTTAACCTTGGAGCTTCAGAGGTGGTGGAGTCACTTGATGCTCTAACCTTTTTGGCAGGGTCTTGCCTTGGGGCCTCCACGTTGCTCGGCCTTTTTTACCCCCAGGGGCTATAGCCATCGAGCTGTCCAACATTTTTTCCCCTGTTGGTACTTCAGAACAGGGGAGGGATGTCCCTTGAGCCGCCCACCCTACTGGGGGTCGGGATCTTGAATTTCTTTTTCTATTCCTCCTCGACTTTGTTCTTCCCCCTATCAGGCATAAGGGGTCGTCCCTCTTCTTGAGAGGCAACCTCCTTGCTGACCCTCTCAATTTTGTCCCTCACCGTTTTCCCTCCAACAGACGAGGGCTTCATCCCTTTTCCTAAGGTGGACGTGGCAACGATGATGGTGGCCATGTCAGGGGTAGGGTGCCTCCTCTTCTCAAAATGATCTGCAAAGAAGGAAACGAACAAGGTCAAAGGAGTTCTACAAAGGAGAGGTAAAAATAAACAAGTATGAGAGCCTCTTACCCCACTTTGCCATTAAACCAAAGTCTTCAAAAAGGCGGCTCAAATGGATCAAATGAGCAAAATCACGAGCGTCGGGAGATTTCTTATACATTTCAGAAAGAGTGTACCAGTCGAACTCAGTGAACTCAAACCACTCGACCAACCCTTCAAGACAAACACAAAGAAATGTAAGTATCAGACCTTGTCAGTTCAAGAAATTAAATAATAAGGAAATTACTCACGAAGTTTAGAATAAGAGTTGGAACTTTGACATGGGGGACAAGGTCACCCTCGCATTCCTACCACTTTCCCCTGACCCAAAATCGGGTCTCCTTCCACCCTTTAATGGATGTAGGCAGACCTAGGACAAAGAGAGAGTGTGCCTCCCAAGGACATAAGGAATACCAGCTACGAAAATCCCCATTTCCTAAAGATCGAAGCTGGTAGACAGTCTGAAATACATGCAAAGGCATGTCTTTATCCAAAAAGGCTTTCTTTCAAAGGAAGTAAGAACCAACCAATTGGGCCCAAGTATTGGGGATGAGCTGGGTAGGAGCCAACTCGTACAACTTAAGGACGGCCCTAAAGAATGGGTGGATTGGCACGCGAAGCCCTACCTTTAGCAAAAACTTCCTAACGGCGACACAACCTTGCCTAGGATGGGAGACTCGCTCGTTAGGAGATGGAAAAAGAAGCTCGATGTTGTAGGGGATCATATGCTTCTCCCTAAGATTGGCTAAGTAGGTCGAATCTACTGAAGATGGAATTTTATCTACCCCCAAGCTATTTCATCTTCCCCATTACCACCCCAAGAAATAGAAGCGCCTCACCCAGCCTCGATGGCTTTGGCAATGTCAACTGTACTTGTAATTGAAAAACCAAACTCACTCTCCAACGCACTAATATCTACGCTCCCCCCGACAGATTTGGGAGAAGCCATCGATTTATAGATTAACTTAAAAATTTTCACAGTTTACAAAAGTAAATTACTTACAAGTTTCTCAAAGAACTTAAAAGGGAAGGATTGCTGGAATCACAGAGAAAATGAGAAGCAAGAAGAAAGAAACTCGAAGAAAATGAGAACACTTGGAAGCATTTCAAGAGAAAAAAAAAACTTGCAAAGTTCTTGAAGAGAAAGACTTGAAGAGTTGGGAATTCTGAAAAACGATAAGGCAAAGATTCGCGCAAAAGTAGAAAAATTCTCTCAGAAAATTTGAGCCTTTTATAGGCAGACCCACCCAACCCTAATTGTTAGATCTTAATCCGGGTCATCCAACCACCCATTTGAAAGTTCAAATTCGAGCCACTTAACACGTCTGGCTCTTCGTCTTCAAAGGCCTAGATCCGAATGTTTGCCACATGCGCCATCATGCGTCTAGGATTTAAAAAAGTGTGTGGGGGAAACATCCATCATTGCGCATTAAATGCAGCGACGGTTGTATGTATTGGAAGTTGTACCGCCCCAGCTATTTTTCTTGGAAACGTGCTACGACATCAAATCATTGAGGCGCCATCATTAATGATGCCTCGTGTCTTTCAAAATCATTTAAAAATAATAAACCCATCGTAATTATCAATTCCGAGACTTTATGAGCATCAGACCCTCTCCATGTTTTACAGTTCGGATGTATGAAGGAACTTCGGATAGGCGAAGGAGCCTCAGAGATTGTAGCTCTGAGCTGCTTCACTTAAACAACCCCTTCCAGGGTAGATCAGAAAGGTAGAATTATTACCAAGTAAACCACTTCGAATGATGTTAATAGGGGGTCTACACGAATTAGATGAGCCTTCTCCTATAGTGAAGTGAGGAGCTATCTTCCCTTCTTTTCCTTATTTAGAAGCTTGTCATTTCAACAAATTATACAACACTCGAAGTCCATGCATTACATAAATAATCATGCATAGACTTGGAGGACTATTGTTAAGCCTTGCCTCTTAGGCTCCAGGAGAGATTGCCACCTAGATGGCCACATTAACAGCAGAGCCACATTGGTAGAAAATCAGTAGAAAAGTCAAGAGGAGGTCAATGAAGTCAAAATGGTAGAAGAGACGAACATCTAAAGTCCTATCACTGAAGTCTGAAGCGGGCGCCGAACCTCTCCCTCCTACGTGAAACACTGAAGCACGAAGCTGAGGTCCTTGCAAGTCGTTCGAAGCTCTAACATGCCGAAGTCCTTAAGCTGATGCTGACAGCACTGAAGATTTAAAGATCGCTAGAATGACTGATGTGACGCTTGTGATAAAAGTATGTCAGTGTATCAGTGTATCAGCCTCTAATATAGAACGACTGACCCCTTGTCAATATTAATTATAGGAATAGACATTGATGTGAGGCTTTACTGTAGGAGATGTGACCACGGGGTATTGATCCAACGATCACCACGTCGGTCATGGTAGTATAAATAGCCTCTCCTTGTAAGAAATAGAGATTGGCATCTCGACAATCAATAAATAAAATACATGTATACTCAAAACTCTAAAGATACTCATAAGGAATACTTTGTAATTCATATATCTATAGTTCATTACATTATTCGTGAATATGAACTCGAGAGGGAGAGACTATGATTCATCTACAAATTCTTCCTCTTAATCTATCCTTCCACATATTTCTTTGAACGAAGAAGAGATTTATTCTTTGAAATCTACTTGGCAGTCATTGATAGCGTGATTGTCTTTGATTCGTACTGTCGGAGTCCGAACATTTTCGTCTCTCGCCGAAAAGTGTCTCCCGCATCCATTTCAGGCCAATTACCGTACTTGTTTCGATAAGAATGCGCCGAAACCGTACTTGCCGTGGAAAGAGTGGGCCCGACATCCGTTGAGTTAATTTTTTGGGGTCAACAACTAATATAATTTCTAAATCATCATGGGCAACAAGGCTTTCGAATTCTTACAATTTTTTCACATTCAAGCTCTGATGTAAAACTAATTTCGAAGTTTTTCTCTTACACCATGCTTTCTTCAAAAACTATTTACCAACCCTTTGTAATCCCTATTTCCTGTATTTAATTTACACGAATCTTTATCTCCTTATTTTTTACAATTTCATAATTTTGGTGAAGTGT
>CAIGRR010222055.1:0-10259 GCA_903798365.1 Fraxinus sp. 1973-6204 | reverse complement strand
GCTTCCTCAAAAGGGTTGGGGGAATTAATTATATTACAATTGGGTTGAGTTTTCATTTTTCAAATGGACTAAACAATGGGTTAGAACCAAGTTTCCTTTATTTTTAATGCAACAGTGGGTAATAGATTCATAAATGGATCCTTTGCTTTTGGATTGGATTTTGGCTATTTATTTATTTAAGTAACTATTTGATTTTTTATTTAAGTCTATGATTTTTGTAATTAATGGAAAAAAAATTAAAAAATTCAAAATTTCGCGGCGTCAAAATTTTTAGGAGGGAAACTGAAAAATATATTACAAATTAACTAGAAATAGTAGACCGCGGACAATGTTGGAGGCGATCGTCCCCCCTGCCCCCTAGCTCCGTCCCTGGCCACAAGATTTATCTTCACTCTCATAACACAGGCGTGTGCAGAATATTCACAAGACAATGTGTCCAAAACTCCTACAGACATCAAACTTCACTTCAATCTTGGAATGTGCATAATACGTCTTAATTATCTCTTAGCTACATCAAATATCTTTACTTCAAAATACACGTAACCTTAACTTCAAGTGTCTGAATATCATCCATCATAAGATTGCTGGAACCCGAACGGAAACGTCTCGTTGAGCCCTCCTACGTTCAAATCTTGAAGCAATCTCGACTGTTGATTCGCCTTCACGTGTTGGACCTAGCTCACTCATGCACGAGTGTGCCCGACATCTATTGAGTTCATGTTTTAGGGTCAACAGTTGCTTTCCAACTAGTAACGTGATCACCATCTTATATGACTCAGGTAAGAAAACCATCAAAACTATCATCTTATCTTTGTCCTCGATTTCGGTATCATTTAACAATTCACACTTAAACTTATCTAGATTATCCCTATCACAGTATCTTCAATTCATATAATTATTTATTTAAATATAAGTTTATTTGTTAGGGATATACACATGTACAACTCTTCTAACATTTTCAATAACTTAAAGGAGATTTCTCATTTTCTGATTGTACTAACTGCCTTTGCTTTTAGTTCTTCTTACTTTGCATCTTTAGTATCTCTTACCCTGTAACGCTTTGTTGCACGAGATCATCTTCAATGATACTACGACAAATATTGAAATTATTTTTCTTGTCAAATCGTTCCACTTCAAACTTGAAATAAGATTATAATCCATCTAAAGAGGTTTGATGACGTGATTAAATTTTTGCATCGTATACCAAGATTAATTTGGGATTTCAATGTTCTTAAGCCATTTTGGATAATAGTATATGTTAGGTTTTTAGTTGTATTGACAATTCTTTAGACAAAATGATTATTATAAAATAATAGGATTGTTATAAAAGAGTTATAAAAGTCAAGGAGTCTTTTGGAAGGTTGTATAGATGAATTATGAGTCTTTGGTTTCGAGTATGGAATAAAGAGAAAGTATCGTCAGATTTACGCTAGCATGTCGCCTAGCTGATATTCAAGTGGAAAAGGCAGAATCATTATCGCCAACCTCTCGTTCGAGCGACACACCTCTCTCTCGCCTATCGCTAGCCTAGCATTCGAATGACAGTATTCTCCGAGAAACCCCAGTTTGCATTTTCCAAGAGTTATATCTATCATATGCTACCTAAATGCCTCTTAGTATAAATACCCAATACTCAGTACGTTTTTTAGAGAGTGGTTGATCATTATTTTACATCCTTACAACATCATTCCAAGATATAAGAACACATCCAAATATTGAGATTAAACTTTTAATTATTGAGATCAATCAATCACAAGTTGGAAAAAATATCAATGTCAAATAATCCTAAACACCCACTTCCTAGATATCATCAGGAATGTACTTTCTCAATAGCTTCTAGAGGTTGTTGAAGATTGAAGGAAGTTGGACTAGAAGCATATGAAGAATACAAGAACATGGTGTTCTTGGTGATCCACATGAGATAGACAATTCCAGAAGATTGCGAGTAGATGTGAGTGAAACATTTTCCTACGGGTCTTGGAGATTGTAGAAATTAGATCAGTAAGTCCAATGAGTTTTCTATGTTAGATTATATTGTAAGTTGTTATTGTTTATAGTGGAAAATAATGGCTTGGTCCCGGAGTTTTTTTATCCAATTAAAGTTTTTCTCCGTCATCAAATCTTGTTATGTACTGATTTATTTATTATCGTGGCAATTTAACATAGGATAAATTTGACTTGATTGACTAAATATATAAAATAATTAAAAAGTAACTTGTTGCTTTTAATTAATAATCTTAATTCCACGTTATTCACCTATTAGTTATTTTAGGGTCGAACTAGTAACTTTCAAGTCAGAGCCCAAATTCGTTTCCCGACCTTAGTTTTCTCGATGAGTAGTTCATTGTCTGTTCCACCATATTTTGATGGCAGTAACTATGCCAATTGAAAAATTAGAATGAGAGCCTTCTTGAAATCTATGGATGAGAGTAGTAAATGGTTGGACCGCCCCATCTACCATAGTTGCAAGTGTAGTTATCCCTATTGACATTTCAACTTTGTTTAAGAAAGATTTAGATGAGTGTAATTGAAATAGTAAAGAGCTTCATACTTTATTTATGGCTATATCACCTGAAAAATTTAGACATGTGTCTATGTGTGAGGTTTCTAAAGAGGTTTGAGATATTTTACAGACACACATGAGGGAACTCTAGCTGTTAAAAATTATAAGTTATAGATGTTTACCACTAGCTTTGAAGTGATTATGATGAAAGATGATGAGACATTTGATGACTTTTATGCGAGCTTGAATGACATAGTTAATTCTAGCTTTAACCTAGGTGAGAAAAATCCTAAGCCTAAGATTGTCAGAAAAATCATGAGATAAGACCTGATAGATTTAGGCCTAAAGTTATGGCTATCGATGAGAGAAATGATCTATATGTCGTTAAGGTTGAAGAATTAGTTGGATCTCTCCAAACTTATCAACTCACCATATCTCAACCTAAAAAGAACAAGTCTATAACCTTGAAGTGAGTGCCATAATGATAAGAGAAATCAAGGTAAAACTATGAATACAACTCTTACTGACGATGAGTGTAGCTCAGATCATCAAAGTGAGATGTCTACTCATGAGCATAGTAGGAAGTTTATGGCCTTTACTGTTAAGATTAAAATTGAATCTGATAAGAACATTGAGAAGGTTAAGGAAGTAGATAGTGGTGAGCAATCTAAGAAAGAGTATGAAGATGAGGAAGAGATTTGTGAGGCTTATCAAAAATTATTTGAAGAGAGTTTTATGATTAAGAAGGTGTATAAAGTCGTGCTTAAGAAGGTCAATGAACTTGAGCTAATTAGAGAAAAACTTGTAGCCTTCAAAAGTCTACCTTGTGCCTCAATAAACTAGGTACTATGAATCAATCCCTAGAGTCTAAGATTAAGAATCTTACAAGTGAATTTGAGAAGTCATCTAGGAGAGTTAGTGAGCTGATAATTGAGAATGACAAATTAGAAATCCAGGTTAAGAACCTTCTAAGCGATCTTGAATATTCCAAGTCTCAACTTCTTACTTTCTCTAGTGGATCTCAGAAATTGGATAGTCTTTTGGGGTTGAACAAGCCAGTTGGTAACAGGGAAGGTATATGGTATAAGCAAACTGATCATAATAATGCTTGTACCTTTGAAATCATTTTTATCCTTGCCACCGACCAACTTACATATGTTCCTAATCCTGAACTCAAAAACAAGGGTGTCGTTAGACAAAGGCCTACTTGACAACGTAGGATTTACCAACCTAGGAATAGATTATCAGCGACCACATAACTTTGAACCTAGGTTTATGCCAACTTGTTTCAATTATGGTAAGTTAGGACATATAAGGTCTAGATGTTGTAAATTTCTGAATAGAAATAGAAATCAGAATTTCATTAGAGTTAGAAATTAGGATTTTGATGGCTGAATTGATTTCCTCACTAATCAAGTGAATCATTTAACCAAGTTAATGACACAGTTGACTCGAAATAAGTCTTCTACAAACAAGTTGTGTTAAAAAGAGTGATTTGAAATTTTTTGAAATTGATCATGGTGCTGTTAAAGGTAAGAACGTTTGTATACCTAACTGATTTGATATTTTTTATGCATGTTTATACTTATTATTTGTGATTCATTCATTATTGCATGCATCTCATTTTTTGTTTGTTTTTGCTTTTTAGATAGTTTGATATATATATATATTTCTTTTTTTTTCTTGAAAAAAAGGAATTTTTTACTACAATATTATATATGATTTACTTGAACATGTGAGTTGTGATCAAGTATGAGTTTAATTGATGTGTTGTAGCATTTTTTTCATTACTTTTTTTAGGTTTTTGTGGAGTACTTAGTATAGATTTCTTTATGTACCATCTGCACTGCACACACTATGATCATGTGAGTAAGTTTTGACCGTATATATGAGATTTGGAATAGCCATCATTTGTTGGTAAGGTAATCCTGAACATGGATTGACATTAATTTAGTAGACTTAAGCTCTAATATATATCCCCTTAAATAAAATAAAAATGTTTCATCTTATAATCTTATTCGAAACCTATTTGACTTGATTAATTAAGTTTAAGGGATTTTTCATAACCTGATATCCTATGCTCAACTGACTTGGAGTCATCGGTTCAAAACTCGTTATAGGGGTTATCTTAGTCACTTAATGGAGAAGAGTCTGAACATAAGATGTTAGAAATTGAAAACAAAAATGATGAGTTTAAAAAGAAAAATATAAATTGTGTGAAAATGTATATATGCTCAAAGTAAGGGGAAAAATAAAGATACACATGAAAAATGAGCTTTATTTATAGATCCTAATATACATTATTGGTTTGACTTTCATTAGTAGGGGAATAAACTTATTTAACGGTGATGTTTAGCATGTCCTTTCATACAAAATTAAGGTTTGGAGTTTTCTTGATCACAAGGAATTAGTGACACTTAACACACATAAACAACTTATGCAATTTACTCCATTTTTACTTGAACTGAGTATGTGAAAGTTTACTCATTATTGATTATGCTTGTGCATGCCATAAACTATATCTTCGAGTTATTATATATTGTTGTTATAGTTCCCTTCGTCATTTGTAACAAAAGGGGGAGGGATAATGGCATTTTAATTTTATGCATTTAATTTTAATTTTGGAGAGTTGCAGTAAGGGTGATATGATAGTATTGAAATTTTTTGCATTTTTTTTTTATTTTTTAGTGCTCAACTTTTTTGAATTTTGATGTTTTGTGATATTAATGTTTAGTTGGTGTTTTGATTAACATTAGTATTATTTCTCAATCTAATTAGAATATTTATAATAGTTTGTTTCAATTATTATATTTCATGTATCACGTGCTTTTACACTTGATATTTGAGTTGTTAATTTCAAGAAACCTGTTTTAATGAATGGAAGAGACAAATATTTGAGATTAGTTTGTTTTTATATCATTGACTTTTATTGTATAGTTTTGTCACAGAACGTCAAATGTGAAGATTGTTGGTTTTTAGTTGTATTGGCAGTTCTTTAGACAAAATGTTGTAAAAAGAATAGGGTTGTTATAAAAGAGTTGTAAAAGTTAAGGAATGTTTTGAAGGGTTGTAAAGATAATCTAGGAGTATTTGGGTTCCAGTATGGAATAAAGAGAAAGACTCGTCGAATTTACGATAGCATGTTGCTTACCTGATGCTCGAACGGAAAAAATAGAATCATTTTCGCCCGCCTATCGCTCGAGCGACACGCCTTTCGCTCGCCTATCGCTAGACTGGCGTTCGAGCGACAATGTTTTCTGAGAAACTCTAGTTTACGTTTTTCAAAAGTTCTATCTATCCTATACTATCTAAATACCTCTCATTATAAATACCCAATACCCAGTATGTTTTGTAAAGAGTGGTTGATCATTATTTTACAACTTTACAACATCATTCCAAGATCTAAGAATACATCCAAACATTGAGATTAAATTTTTTATTTTTGAGATCAATCAACCACAAGTTGGAAAAAATATTAGAATCAAATAATCCAAAACACCCACTTCTTAGATATCATCAAGATGGTACTTTCTCAATAGCTTCCAGAGGTTGTTGAAAATTGAGGGAGGTTGGACCAGAAGCACATGAAGAGTACAAGAACAAGCTGTTCTTGGTGATCTACATGAAATAGACAATTCTAGAAGATCGCTAGTAGATGTGAGTGAAACACGTTCCGCGGGTCTCGGAGATTGCAATAATTAGATTAGCGAGTCTAGTGGATTTTCTAAGTTGGATCATACTGTAAGATCTTATTGTCTAAAGTGGGAACTATTGGCTTAGTCTCGAAAATTTTTACTCAGTTAAGGGTTTTATCTGTTATCAAATCTTGTATTATTTATTGCTTTATTTATTATTGTGGAAATTTAACATAGGGTAAATTTGACTTGATTGACTAAGAATTTAGAAAAATTAAAAAGTGACTTGTTGTTTTTAATTAATAATCTTAATTTCACGTTATTAACCTATTTTGTGATTTTAGGGTCGAACTAGTAACTTTCAGTATATAGTGATAAACAAGATAAGACGAATCTTATAACATATGCTAGACATGACATAAAATTTATGGATCAGATTACCAAGTATCAACAAATGGATGCTATGATAATGAATATTATCAGGAAAATCTTAAAATATAATGTAGAATTAAAAAATGATCTGCTAAGCAGGGTATAGATATTGTTGTACCTAGTGCCTAAAGGTGTCAAGCCTCATCTTGAGCGTATAATATCAATTCAGGATCATTTTACTCACCTTTGTTTAAGTAATTTGAATTGCATTTCATTATCATGTTGTTTATTATTAATTTTGACACTTCTTATATCTCATTAGTTACACCTGTTTCCTTCATTCTATAGTGATAGCATTGTAAGATAATGATTAACTTGATTTGCAAGTGAGTTAAGTCTTAGCCTTTGATACCATATGGCATACAATTGATACATCCACTCTTTATGCCAACTTGTGTTGATTCTTGAGTTTTGGATTTTGAACAAATATTTTTTCATTTCTCATTAAAAGTTATGATTATTAATTAATTCATCAAAATCTTTCAATGTCACAATCTCTTGTGGAATACCAATTGTATTTTTATGGAATAGTTTTTTTATGCAATTTCACTAACAATTTTTTTTCTCTCTCTTTTCTAACAATTTCTTTTGAAGCAAAATATTTACAAGCATCAGTCTTTCGATATTTCAATAGCTATATTTTTTTTTTGTGCACTCATTTATTGGATATCTTTATTTATGCTTTTCTTGGAAGCATCCTCCAGAGGATATTTACTTGGGAAAATTTCATAAATAAGAAGTTAAGTATCACCTACTTCAAAATTAAGAACAAATGTTTCAAATTTCAGAAATCAGATACTATATAAAATTTATTTATAATTTAATTAATTAATTATATATTTAATTAATTATATATATTACGGTCATAAATTTATATAATCTAGTCACAAATTAACGATTTAATTAGTCACATATTATTTTTCAGTTACAAATAAGAAATTTTATGTGTCACAAATTGTTCTACTTTAACAATTCAAAAAATTTATACATCACAATTGTTTATCGGTCACAAATCAAAAACTTATGTCATAATTTCTTTATCGGTCATAAATCACAAATATTATAAGTCACAACTTATCAAACAGTCACAAATTTTCAATCAGAAATTTTATATATCACAAATTATCTTACTGTACAATTCAAAAAATTTATAAGTCATAATTTGTTCATCGATCACAAATCAAAAAATTATACGTCACAATTTATTTATCGTTCACAAGTCACAAATATTCGGTCACAAATTAACAATTTTTTAGGCCACACATGATTTCTTAGTCACAATTTATCTTTTTCACTACTCATATATTGTTTATTGGTTACAGATTAACCAATTCAGTGATCACAATCAACCAAATAATTTGTGACCACAACCAACACTTGTGATCGCCACCTCACCACTCCCTCCAACAGCCACCGCCACCTTGACAGACCCATCGCCATCGCCACCGACATCTAACCATCACTTCCGACCACAACCACCAACTCACCAGCACTACAACCAACGTTATTAGTCACCACCACCCAACCACCACCAAAAAATCAGATCTAAAATTATTAGTCACACAGCACTGCACCGCCATCTTCTTAGCCCAAACCCTATATAAACGCATCGCCACCTACACCAACAAAGCCTCACAACGCAACACACCACCATCGCCACCAACACCATTACAACATCTCCACCATGCGGTGCTTCACAGATTGCTGCGGGACGAAGCCGTCGCAGTGGCTGCGTACGCAGATCGCTGGGATACGGACGATAGGCGGGTAGATCGCTGTTGACGGTAGTGTGCGATATCAAGCAGTGTTGCTCCGACGTCTTCCCTTTTGGCGACGACGATGAGGTAGATAGAATGGGAGGTAGAGGAGAGAGAGAGAGAGAGAGAGAGAGAGAGAGAGTTGATTGAAAATAGGGAAGAAGATGAATATTAGGGTTTGGGGGTATGGGTATATAATTAATTGAATTTTACAATATTATTATTTAATATTAAATATTGTATTTTGATTTAATTTTTGTATATATAAACTATAATTCCAATTTTTGAAATGTAATTTTTAAAAGTAATATTCCATGTAATTTCCACTATTTACTTTTTGTTATATTTTCTCTATACATAAGTGTGGGATTTAGTGGTTCTCCTAACACTACTAGACTAGTGCTATTTGTGATATTTACATTGTTTATTATTCTTTCTTATGCTACTTAAGTGTCACACACTTATTGGCTAAGTGATCACTTGGATTGTGTTAGTTTGAATCACTTGTGACCGTTGGATGAGATGGACGGTTGAGATTGAGTCTTGCAAGATATTTTGTCTCTTGGACTCCTTGAGAGACTGAAGACCTCTTTCATTCTAGAATATTCCAATTTTTCACTTTCCTTCTTGGTCTCTCTTTCGTGAATTCTGTCTTCTCCTTCTCTTGGGTGATTTCTGAGTAATTTATTCTAGTAATTTAGGGGTTAATCTTGGGTATATCTAGGCCTGGAATAGTGGCTAATTTTGGTGTAGATTTTTCTCTAAATCTGTGGCTAGAATCTGTGTGTTTTTGGGAAATCGTTCTCGATCGATGACTCGAAATTGAACTTGTACGTTCTATGTTAAAATCTCTCTTTGTGGATGACAGTTGCAAATGTGGAAGAGCTGTTCCTTAGCCTATAACTTCCGGCCATAGAAGGGAAGCATAACTCGGCTTCAGTATTTTTGAGTTTCTATATTTTCTTTATGCTTTGTGCTGTTTAGTTTTAATTGTGAGTTGTGCTTTGAACTCTAAAGATTCCTAACAAAACTGGTATTAGAGCCCTTCGATCTAAGGCTTGGTCGTATTCTTCCTTGAATCTGTTTGGGTTATTTCTTTCGAGTGATATTATCGGTATAGACCTTCTAAGGTCTAAACTGAAAATATTACTTTAAGGCATCTTGTATTTTAATCGACACTGATTCCTCTGTGTTTGTTTATTTTGTTTGTTGTTGACTGAAGTGGGTGATTGGTGGCTCTGGTTGGCTTGCTCGATTGAGAGATTGAGGGTATATTTGCTATTTTTTCAACAGTAATTGGTAAGATTGTTCCAAACCTCACTTTGAATTCGGTTTGGTGTCCTTTTGTGATTGATATATGATTGTATGATTACTTATCCGTGAATTCCTGTAATTGGACTTTTGTGATTGATTTGTATCTTGGAAGCATATTTACTTGCATCAAATACCTGTGTATTTCCTGAGTTTAAATCACACCCGCACATACATTACATTGAGGTTTCTTGATCAGATTGATTCATTACTTTGCTTCAATTTCTGGATATTATCTTAACTCTGTATTTCTATTTTACATTGATCATTTGAAAAAAAAAAATTCAAAACCTTTTCTATCATGTCCACGAGTACATGCCACCCTTTCATAGAATCTGTAATGGGTTCGAGGGTCGAATTATCATAATTCTATGGAAAAGGGGATTACTCGATATGGAAACAAAAAATGAGGGCCATTTTGGTCCAACAGAGAGTTACAAAACCCCTCGATGATCCTGCTAGAGTTACAAAACCCCTCGATGATCCTGCTACTTTTTCTGATGAGTTAAAAGCTAAACTTGTTGAAATCGAAGAAATGAATGAAATTACTTATAGTTCTATAATTTTGCACTCATCTGATAATGTTGTTAGACAACTTGGTAGTGCTAAAGATGCTAGAAC
>CAIGRR010222053.1:0-10879 GCA_903798365.1 Fraxinus sp. 1973-6204 | reverse complement strand
AAGGCATTAAAATCTGGCTTTTCAGTCCACCCAGACAGGCGCTTATTAATAAAATAAATTATTTGTTTTAATAATTATTTACTTATAAATAAATGAATTATGTTATTTGTACATTTTTTTGGTGACATTTTCGTTGAAATTGTGTGTTGTCAAAATTCGTACTATTGATTATTTTAAATGTTATTAAAATCAAGGGCAAAAATGTTGGACACCCAGATATTGTCAACTAGACTGTCAATCTATCTAATTGTACTTGTAGCAAAACTGTAAATAAAATTACTTATGATGCTAACATCAAGAAGCTTTACAATACAATATTTCAAAGAGTTTCCAAATGATTTAAGTAAAATGGGAACAAATTACATGTCCCTGCATAAACTTTCATATTTTTCATAATGATAATGATGTCAACATAGATTAAATAAATTTTGAAGTGTCTTTTTTGGTAAAATGCAACGTGAAGAATACATGAAGGAAGGGTTTGTTTGGCTCATGTTTATTTACTATTTATAAACGTTTAAGTACTTATTTGGTAGAAATTAAAATCTAAACCATTTTTAATCACACATTATATGGTATCCACCATTTTTCAATATAATTTTTTTTTCATCTTTTAAAATCTACTTAAATCTGATTTTTAATCTCCCACCAAACAGAGGCTAAGTCATATTTACCTACAAGTAATTTTCACTTATTCACAAATTATTTCTATCAATTTATAATTATAAATGAATTATAAACATTTCCCAAACATGCTATATGTTTAATCATTTAAATGCCAATCTTGTGTGTTCGGGGGGAGAGAAGAAGAACACAAATACTATCTCACATTAGTTAAATATAACAATAATTACAATATATGCATACTTGTTTTGGTTATATGTTTATAATGAATAAAATATAATAAGAAACAACAAAAGATTAATAATAATAATAAAAGCATTAGAAAAATAAAGATATAGAAAATAGAATAGAGCGAGTTACACACACATACATGTATTTATGTATGTACATACGTACATACACGCGCGCAGATTTGTTTTTGTACCTTTTCATATACGTGAGAGATACAAACAAAAAATAGTGGAGACATTGTAGAGGGAGTGAGATTACTAGGATAGGGTGGGGAAATTAGATTTTTATTTTGAAATTCAGATTTAAATTTAAATGTTTTAAAAATAAAACTATATGGGCGGAAGACACCCTCTACCCATCCTCGCCCCAATCCTAGACGAGGCATACCTTTCCCTGAACTGAACCAATCTACAAGACGAGGAGCGATTTTTTTGTCCATTTGGATCAAGGGCCTACAAGTAGGCTTGGGCAAAAAAAATATATTAAAAAATCGACCAAACCAATCAAACCGAACTGACTCGGGTCGATTTGGATCGGTTTGACATGAGTAATTGGTTTGGTTTGATTTTTTTAAACAAAATTTATGGTTGGTCAGTTCGACCATGGTTTAAAGCCTCAAACCGTTGGTTAACCGAACCAACCCAACCCAACCCAACCCACCTATATGTTTACATTTTTGTTTAAGAAAAATAAAAATCAAAAGATAAGCCATAATCTCATAACTTTATTTTGATTCCCTCCCATCTATGATGCTGCCAGTGAATAATGAAAATTTCCTTTCGCAAGCTCGTTATGTTATATCGAGCCTTTTTTCCATGTTCAGGCAATTATGCTACATAATGCATAAAAAAAAAAAACGAATTTCTTAGGTTTTCTACTGATCTGTTTCTATTAACCCGATTTTATTCGTTGATCAATAGTTCTTGTAATATAAAATTATTTAGTTATTTTAGTTCTTGTAATCTAAATACGCCCAAAACCTAGATATTTTTTTTTTTTAAAGACTTAATTTAGACTAAAGTCCAGATCGACTAACCGAAGCAAATTAAACCGATTTTGTTTAGGTCAATTCGGTTAAAAAGTTAGAGTGGATTGGTTTGGGTTGAAATTCATCCAAACCAACTAATTTGGTTTTGGTTGAGTTGGAGTAAAAAAGGGTCCAGACCAAACCGTACCCAAGCATGCCTTCAGGTTTAGAAATTCACTTTAGGTCATATTACCTTAAGGGTCCGTTTGATTGCAAATGTGGAAAATAGGTGGAAAGAAAATGAATTCTAGGGAAAGTAATTATCTAGAAATTGTTTTGCATGGAATTGTTAATTTAGTGTGTTTGATTGGTATAATTTTTCACCCAATTTTTTTTTAAATTTTTTGTTCGTTTGGCTTTATTTTACATGAAAATTGTCCATTAAAGTGATAATTATTTCCATAATTGGTTATAAAATTTGTTTTCATCGCCAAAAATAAAAAAAACCCTAAAAAAATCAAAATTTTCATCAAAGTTTAGTATTCGTTTGACTTTGTGTTTACATAAAAATTGTCCATTAAAGTGAATTTTCTTTTCACAATTGATTATAAAATTTGTTTCTATTGTTAAAAAAAAATGTCAGAATTGATTTTCCCACCTGAAAGGTGGGAAAATAATTTCCCTCCACACCTAGAAATAGGCGCAGGGAAAAAATTTTCCACCAAGGTGGGCATCAAACACCCTAAAAAATGAAAAATAGAATTTGAATTCCATTTTCTATGGAAAAAGAATGTTATCAAACACACCCTGAAAATACTTGGGTTAGAGAAAAGAATGGAAAAAAAAATGCGAAACATCTAGAAACCAATGCATATAAAACGTGCAAGGATCGATGATTCACTCTAGTAATAAAAAATTTCATTTTATTTTTTCAAGTAATATTAAATACTAGAAAATTGGTACTAAAGTACTCAATCTATTAACAGAAAATTGGTCCTTAACTTTTTTTTTTTTTTCAAAAAAAAATTGTTCCTCAAATCCATCTTCATCGATAGTAAATATCTGTATCTCCGTTAAATTACCATGTGACCCTCATAAAAAAATATGTCTCACTTTGATTTTTCACACACTAATCCAAATTGAGAATCAAAATTTTAACTTCAAAAGTTGATGTTTACATGACAAGACTAATTTGCAGTAATGGAAAAAATTTGAGAATCAACCTGTTAATTTTTAGAGGTTGAAGACTAATTTACTAATTGAACAATACACGAGGGACCATTAATGCAATTTTCTCCAATTAATTGTAGATGTCAAAAGTGAAAGGGGACAAAACTGTCATTTTATCACCCACAATGCTCAAACCGCCCATTAACTGTCTATTAAGCACGGCCGATATGGCGCGTAATAAACTAACAAGCAGACAAAAATAATTAATTAAAAAAAAAGCAAAATATCCGAAAAAAATTAATTAAAAGGCAAAAAAAGCAAAAAAAATAAGTCCAAAAAATCACTCATTGAAAAGTTGCAAAAGCCACCCCACAGAATAATAAAATCACAGCGTGTGTAGAGAAAAGTACTATTATAAACCTCTCTCTACTATCTCTCTAAAACCACCAAACACCATCGATCACACCATTCTTCCTCAGCTCCCTCTCCCGACACACTTGATCACACACATACTCCTCTTTCTTGTGTTTCCTTCTTTATTTCTCCCTCTCTATACCTATATACATATATAATTTTGTTCATAAATATATATTTATATTATTATACTAAAGGTGTGTCTATAGGTGTCAAAAAATGGAGAGGTACAGTGGGAGTCAGACAATGGAAGGGGGCCCGGCGGATCCAGTGTCGGAATGGACCGCTCCTGGTGGCGAAACCGGGCTCGAAGGTTGATATTTTCTCTCTGCATTTGAATTTCATCTGAATTTCACTTGAATTTCAGTTCAATTAGCTTTGATTTTGGTAATGCAGAAGGGAATTTGATTCACTTGTTGTTTGATTTCGTAAAATGCAGAGCCCATGTGGCAGTTGGGTCTAGAGGGTGGGCCGGAATCGTACCCCGAGAGGCCTGATGAGCCCGATTGTATCCACTATTTGAGGACTGGTTTCTGTGGATATGGCGCTCGTTGCCGGTTTAATCATCCTCGAGACCGAAGCGCGGTAGAATTCGTGACTTTGCACTTAGAATTTTTGTTTCCAGTTCAATTTCGACTTTTGTTTGCATGATTGGTGTGATCATGCGGTTGAAGTATAGAATTTTGCTAAAGATGAGTTTTTTACGAATTTAAGCGAGGGTTTGTGTAGATTTGATACTAATTTGAGTAAGAAAAATTGAATTTTATTGGAATTTAAAATTGACACAAGAAAGGAAGCAAAAACATTTAAATTTTGGAAGATCGATTTGATTTACTGTAAAATGCTTCAAAATGTTGACATGCAATAAATAATTTTCTCTGTTATATTGGAAAAATATTCAAAAGTATTCATGTGCACGACTAATCACTATTTCTTTATTCTTATTACAGGCTATGGGAACTTTGAGGGCTACCGGCGGCGAGTACCCAGAACGTGTTGGACAACCAATCTGCCGGGTATGCTTTTGCAAGCAAGTTTTTCATTTTAAGTTCTGAAATATATGTATATATTTGTCTTAGATATACATAAAAATAAATTCTCACATAGATATGAATATATACACATTTAATAAATAAATTATATATAATTATTAATGAACCACTTTACTTTCTGAAGCTAATGATAGTTGATGTTATGGAAAATGCATTTCCATGATTTTGTTGGTTCTTTTTTGGTTTTAGAAGTGTAAATTTTTGTTGGTTGATTACATTCATCACCCCCCCAACCCTCCCTGGATCTGTGATAGGTAAGTTATTTCGTCTTTTTATTGTTGGTCTAGAAGGGTAATTTTCTGTTAGTTGATTATCTATTCGTATTTTCCCCCTTTGGGATCTGTGATAGGTAAAATTGGCGACTTTACTGTTTTTATGCACTGTGTTTGTGTTGTTAAATACGCTAAATTTTAAATTAATGTTAGTCAAAATGTAGATCTGGGAAAATGCATTTTGCTAGATTATGTTACTCAAGTGTTTTGTCTGATTACTGTGTATTAAATAACAGATTGAGCTTCTCTTTGTTGATCTTTGAATCAAACACTTCGTCTGCTTATTGTTTATATCGTCCTTTTGCTGCTTCTGGATTTTGTTTAGAAAAGATTGAGCTTTCTTATCTTAATTATGCCATTTTGAGTGTTAGATACCCCTTTTAGAGAATTATCTCCTGTTTAGAACATGAGATATCAAATGCTTAGCTATTTTTATCCTTAAGGCAGCATTTTTCGTAGTCAATGTATATTGCTAGATTTATCATGCTATATTTAAGAGATCGTTCTTTGTCATGGATATTGTGGTACTCTGTTTAGTACCTTCAGTCAGTTTTCAATTTTGAAGTATTTGACAACTCCTGGATCTTAAAATGTTAAGTTGCTCTTTTTCTGTGTCATAATTCGTCTGTATGTGGCCATCCCAGATGAAAGACAAAGCTAGTTGATTATCTTCGTCTTTATCCTTCTTGGAGTCAACATATTGGATCAGCATATGATTGTGCTGTTCTTCATGTGCCTGCACTTATAAAATTTTACGATCNCCTGGATCTTAAAATGTTAAGTTGCTCTTTTTCTGTGTCATAATTCGTCTGTATGTGGCCATCCCAGATGAAAGACAAAGCTAGTTGATTATCTTCGTCTTTATCCTTCTTGGAGTCAACATATTGGATCAGCATATGATTGTGCTGTTCTTCATGTGCCTGCACTTATAAAATTTTACGATCCATTTTCTTGATTTCATAGCACCATGACATTTTGATTGGTATTCTATTTTCTTTTTCTTCCCCATTTTTGGTTTCAATTCCTTTGTTTAATCTCAGAGAACAGAAATTTTGTTATATTGTTTATGTAGAATCAGTCACCTTGTTGTTGTTGTTGTTTTTTCTTTTTTTTTTTTAATGTGGAATATAAATTCAAATTGTTATTGTAATTTTGGATCTATAAAAAATGTTCACAATCTTTTGATTACATCATTCATTTTCATCTGACTATGTTTTTCTTGTGATAAACACGAAAAAGGTTGTAATCTGGAATTTTATATTAATTTTAGAAGCCTGACCTTGTTGGGAGCCTACATGGATATAATTCTTCCAACCTGCTTTATCAGATAAACCATGGAAGTTAAAATCATTTTTGTCTATAAACAGAAAAAATGTAGAGCTCACCATTACCTCAACAATGTAAGAAACATTGGTAGTGCTATTCATCTTGACCATAATACCACGATAATCAGTCTTCTTTGACCATGAATGTTTGTCAAATGATATTAAGCAATTATATCTGCCAATCTCGGCACACTGTTATTGCATTTATCCATCATCTCTATCATAAAATAAGCTGTCTCTCCAATTTTTTGAGTGTGAATTTGTCTTGGTTTGAATTCAGTATCTTATTTATATAAGTTATGCATGTTCGTACTAATTGTGCTTTTTCACTGTATTTGTAGTACTATATGAGAACGGGAATGTGTAAATTTGGTGCTTCCTGCAAGTATCACCATCCAAAACAGGGAATTGGATTTTCAGGCTCAGTGACCTTGAATTATTATGGATATCCATTGCGACCGGTCTGCTGCTTTGACAATTTCCATTTTCTGTTTTCTTTTCCATCATTACAGTTTCAGTTAGATTTGAAATATGTAGTTGTCTTATAGAGTACTTGTTGCAGGGTGAAAAAGAATGTTCATATTATGTTAAAACAGGGCAATGCAAGTTTGGGGCAACCTGTAAATATCATCATCCTCTGCCAGCTGGAATGCAAGTGCCTGCACCAGCACCTGGTCCGGGACCTTTGCCTGCACCTGCACCCGCACCCGCAATGTATCCAGCAATGCAATCGTTATCCATACAAACTCCCCAGCAATATGGAGTATTTTCTGGCAACTGGCCAGTTGCAAGGCCAGCTATGCTTCCGGGTTCATATGTCCAGGGAACTTATAGTCCCATTCTCCTTCCTCCAGGGGTCGTTCCTGTTCCTGGTTGGACTCCATATCAGGTGCGTGTTGCTGGGTCTATTTGTTTGATCTCGTAATCTTTTATGATATGTTTGGTAGGTTGGACTATGCAGTGTTGGATAGTATTAAATAGAAAACGGTAAAATCTTGTCAACTGTCCAGTGTAGTACTGCATGCCAAACATACTTTGGATGTCCTATTTTGTGCTGAGTTATAAAATTACATGGTGTAGGCGTCCTCTAGTTCTGCGGCTTCCCCAAGTACTCAACCTACTGCTGGAGCAGGCCCGGTTTATGGGATAACACAGTTATCTCCTTCAGCAGCTGCATACACGGGACCATATCTATCCATAACCTCTTCTGCTGGTCCTTCAGGCAGCAGTCAGAAGGAGCAAGCATTTCCAGAAAGACCTGGCCAACCAGAATGCCAATATTATTTGAAGACGGGGCATTGTAAATATGGTTCTACATGTAAGTTTCATCATCCACCACAGTGGAGTGCACCAAAGACAAACTTTGGGCTTAGTCCTGTGGGTCTGCCCTTGCGCCCGGTAAGCTTGCGGTTTTCTGTTTTTGTTTTTATTTTTATTTTTTTATGTTCACTATTAAAGATTTTCCCATATATGTGCATCTTTCAGGTTGAATTGTTGATCTAGTTGTAATTTCTGCTCCTGGAAAAGGATAACTAGAGAAATTTGAACGCATAATGTAATTTTTCCAGATGGAATGCTATTGAACGTTTAGCTGTGTTGCCAATTTCTGTTCTATTCCTGTTCTTTTCCAACTAAATTCTAAAAGAATATTATGACTGGGTGCATTTTCTTATATCTTGATTTCCCTTGAGGTGTCTGGTTGCATCAAAACTGGGGTATCACATCTGTTTGTCCCCTTAAAAATGAAACACCCAAATCCTTGGCCATTTGGGATTTATGATTTGTAGGATACACTGTTTTTAAACTCACTCAAACTGATTTCATCCCAGATGCTACAGTAGCCGGTAGACTCAAGTCTGCATAGATTGCCAGGATACTTGATATCAAACCCTTAAGTGGCAACAATCAACTACGGGACTTGAGTTGTAGAATCATTGATTTTAATTGGAGATCATGGGGTTAAGAACCTGTAAGTTCTACGTATCAGAAAAAGAGAAGAATTTGAAAGTTCCACTAGCATATGGTTAAGAGTTAAAATAATCATGCCTGATTTTCGTAGTACCAATCGAAGTGATTTCAATCCTAATATTGAGTAATATATAAAGCTGATAGGAGCAAATGAATGAATTCATGGGGGGCCAATTTCATCATCCGATGAAATTTTTAGGAAGACTCAAGATGTGATGAATAGCAAATGCATTAAAGATTCGAGATTGATTATGTGCAATGATGATCTGATCCCACCTTAATAACACTTGAGTGTGGATGAAGATTAATTGCCTAATTTTAAGTATTGAGTTTTGCCCAGATGAAGCAAAAAATAGAAATATCTTGGTCTTTATGAAACAAATAACTTCTCTCCAGTTCTACGAAAAGTCAATTAGTTTTAATCATTCTGTTTCTAGATTGCCTTGAATTTTGTAAGAAGAAAAGCTGATCTTTCTTGGGAAGGTTGGTTTCACCAAGTCAGTGCAAGAGTATCTTCCGAGTGTATGAGGAAAGATTTTGTCGAGTTGGCTAAAATCAGTGCTTATTTTCCACTGGGATATAGAGTGGTCCAATGCTGTATAGTATGTTTCAAATTATCATTTTTGTGTAACTGTTCCTTTATTTTTGATAAGCAAACATTTTCCTGGAGCTGTATCTTATTCATTCTGTTTTTTCAGGCCAACAAAAATTGGAACTTCTATATTTAAAATGTACAGGTGAACGAATGGCTGTCACATTAAGTTTGGCCATTTTCTTTTACACTGGTTATATTTCTTTATTTTAGTTGATGTGATCTGCACAAGTAGATTGCAACTTTCTGATTTTTATATTATATATAAAATTTTATTCAATGACTAACTTTCTCCCTGAATTGTTGATGTATGTATTGAAAGTTTCCTGGTTTTCAAAATACAATTTCCTTGGAGCTATACCTATTTGCTCACTACACGTGCCTCACTTTGGACTTAGAAACCTTAAAAATATCTCGTTCACTCTCCCTTGTTATCCTTCTTTGCACTTAATTTTCTATTGTGTCTCATTTCATTTTGCTGTGTTCTAGGATGTTTTCATATATTTGAGAACTATGCTACATCTTTTCTGAAGTCTCTTCAATTATTTTCAGGGTGCACCACTTTGCTCTCATTATGCACAAACTGGAGCATGCAAATTCGGGCCGTCATGCAAATTTGATCACCCAATGAGAACATTGAGTTACAGTCCATCTGCGTCCTCTCTTACTGATATGCCTGTCGCTCCTTATCCTGTGGGATCCACACATGCAACTTTGGCTCCATCGTCCTCGTCATCAGACTTGAGGCCCGATCTTATTTCTGGATTTGGCAGAGACACCTTCTCAACCCAAATGTCTTCTATGAACAGTTCAAGTGCTTCAGTTGGTTCAATATTTTCACCAAGCGGGCACATTCCTCAATCCAGTGGTCAGCAGTCAGGACAGGGTTCTACCTTTTCAAGCGCCAGCAGCAGCATAGGCCAAGGAGGTGAGATCCACGAATCAAGCTGAATAAAAGGGTTCAGCCATTTCATTCTCTCTGTTAATCAACTTTCATGAACTCGACATTATATTTTTGGTCCAAATTCTCTATAGGATGATCGGTCTTAGTTCAATGTAGCATATTTAGCTGTGTCCATTGAATAAGCCACAGATACCCCTCAAAATCTGGCAACAGCTCATTAGCTTTTTCAGCTAGTCTTTGAATAACATGAAACAAAACCAACTTCCCATTCAGATAATTTTCATCATTGCCCAAATTTTTGGAGCTTGTCATGTCTATTTAATGTCTTTTTTCTGAACGAAAAAGATATAATCCTCACTGTTCTCTGCCACTGGTTTTCTCGATTACCTCTATTCTTGTTCCCTCTTTTGGAACAAGCTTCCATATTGTCTAGGGAATGAAGTTCAAGGTCTTATTCTTGATCCCTTATTTTGTCTGGTCCTTTGTTGCGGAACCTCATGTGTAAGATATATATAGTCATCTAGTCAAACGATTTGCGTGACTGCTTCTCTACATTTTATCAATCGATACAGACGAGAAAATCTTGAATTTGGTAATTATTGCTCTTTGTTGTCTTTGTTTTTGTTAAAGATCTGTTGATTGTCATCTAAAGGATGCTCGAATGCCTTCTTTATGATGAGAAAATCTTGAATTTATTTTTTGCACTGCGTTCTTTAGGCTTGAAGTAGCAAAATGGTGTATTGATAGATGTAGGATGGTTTTCCTTCTCGTTTCTTATGTTAGTCACCATGCTAGGTTAGAGCAGTTCGTTCACTGGATTCTTGTCTTTCTTATAGCTGTTAAAAGATGAGTCGAAGCTTGCTTGAATATTAGGCAAATAATTGTTAGTTCTACCAATCTTGGCTATAGTTGAAGATACCCTTTCTTGATTGCAAGTACAATAAGATATTGTCATTGCAAAGCCGTTGTGTTTTACCCTAGCAGGAGCATGAGAAATAAGTCCTTAAAACTTTGACATAGCCAAAATACGTCGATTCAAGTTGAGCTTTCGGCTATACTCACACGTCGTGCTGGAATTATAGACGGGTCATGAGAAAAGCACCAGTTTGGAATTTGGTACATTGAAGAGTTGAATTTGACTAGAGTTTGATAACTCGTTTATTATCGTAATTGGCTTCATTATCTCAAAGTTGATCGTGGAAAATGAGTTAAGGCAAGATGGGACATCCCTACGAGTCGGGCTGATAAACTTACGCACGGGCTCTCTAGCGTTGCCATTTATTCTGTTGCGCTATACGAAATACAAGTTTGCTACTATATCTTAGCATAGTACATATGTCAAAGCTCTAGATCAATTTAT
>CAIGRR010221955.1:0-10941 GCA_903798365.1 Fraxinus sp. 1973-6204 | reverse complement strand
CTCCATTCTCCCTCTATTACCTAGCACTACCTCACCATAACCTACCACTATATACACCACTACCAGGAGCAACGTCAACTCACCTGCACACATAACGACTGAGTTTCAATGTTTTTTGAAGAGATCATAATAGTATCTTCGTGAGACAACATCGATCTGAAGAAAATTGGAAAAAATCTTCGTGAAACGAAAAACTCAACCTAGCTTGCAGCAACGCCGGTGGCAGCGAAACTTCTCACCATCGCTATTGCTGTAAGAAACTTCTCGCCACCATTGGTGCAGCAAGTAACGGCGAGCACTGTCACAACACCGACCCGCATCATCGCGGTCGGTGATGCTGAAGATGGGTGAGAGGTGAGGCGGGTGGATAGGTAAAGAGAGAGAAGGAAGAGTGGTGGAGGAATCGCGGTAGGTAATGGGGTGGGTGGCTAGGTAATAGAGGGAGAATGGAGATGTAGAGAGAGAAAATGATGAGTTAGAGAGAGAAAGGGGTTGGAAAACTGATAGGGTTTGAAAATGAAATTGTTAGATTTAATTAATTTTTTACTAATTACAATAATTTTATTTATCACCTAATTTTTGAATTGTAAACTTTATCTCCTTATTTTTGAATTGTAATATTGAAAAGAAGGGTTTTAGATAATTTTCTAAAAAAAAAATCATAATGGACTTATGACGGGTGTCCACTTAGGCCTTAGCTTAATAGAGATAGTAGGGGGATGCCATGTCCATTTCAACCATCTATTTTATTCTAGAAGTCGTGTTTGTAGTCATTGTGAAAATAATTTCTATCATTTCAACTTTGACATTTACACTCTCATTTAAAAAGTTTCTTGTGGAGTTGGTCTTTTTCATTATGCTCTGTTAAATCCTTCCTTAAAATATAGGTAACTAGCGAAAAGAGTCATTATCCTTTGCCTTTATTGTGCAAATCGTTCATATTGTTTCAATTTTGATATTTGACACTCAGATAGATTTATCTTTGCGCAGCATGTCATTACCATCTAATTTCTCTATTAAAGCATTGTAATCTGACTAATTTACACCACTCTTTAAATAAACAAATGGAAAAGAAAGAATTAATATTTTAAAAAAATTGCATCTAGAGTTCCAATATTTTAAAAAATACAAATGAGTCTCAAATTATTTTAACAAAAGTAAAATATTTTATCTTCCCAATTAATTGACCTACCCTTGCGCCCATCCCCTACCTTCACCACCACCATAATAATTAAAAAGAGAATTAAAAGTACAACAAAAGAAAATAATTTGAAAAAAAAAAAAAACAAAAACAGAATGGTGCTTCTTCCTCATCTAAGTTTCTTTTGTCTCATATATAGGAATTTATCTGTTCTTTAACAAAATCAGAACAAAATTTAAAAGTTGACCCAGACAAGAATTTATAGAAAATAGTTAAATTTTGATGAGAACCACGTAACAATAGTAGTTACGCAACCCTACAACGATATTGAAATTCGATTCAAGAAAGTCCAAATCCAGGTTGTAGACGATAGAATCCTGACCCGAGTCTCACGAACCAAGAACCTAAGGTATATTAAACCCTAGATCCGTTGATGTGCGGAAACAAGAATCATGATTTTGCGAACGCCAAAAAGGGTGTCTAATCATTTGATAAGTTTTAATGGTTGAAATCACAAATATAACAATATATTTGATCTAACGTTCATTTAAGAACCAAGGGAGAGANGGTGTCTAATCATTTGATAAGTTTTAATGGTTGAAATCACAAATATAACAATATATTTGATCTAACGTTCATTTAAGAACCAAGGGAGAGAAAAATCTCGTTAATTCATTATCAAAAGTTTTGGTTTTACAATGAAATAAATTTCCTATTTATACTAATGCTAAAAACCCTAATAAAATGTAATTAGGTCATAGAATATTGTCAAAGTTGAAAATAAAATAGAATCCTGAACTAACAAGGAAATCTCGTGAAAATAGAAAAATCCCGCCAACTTGTTTCTGTGCGACTGCAAACTCAAAAGTACCATGCGCCCACATAATTTTGTGCAGAATTTCGTGACGATTTTGAATTGTACTCATGGGTGAAAATCCGACATCCAAGTTGAGAGTCATGCCCATTTTAATCCACGCCACTTGTTTTTTTTTCCAAATATCTTCCAAACCTTGAATCCAACTAGTTTCGACTCCCGAGCCCTTCATGAAACTTAAACCTTGACTTGTCAATTTCTTCAATTTGGACTCCAAAACTCGACCAAGTGATTGCCTATCCCGGATCATATCAAATTCTCTTAAAAAAAAAAAAACTCTTGTAATCTTACTAAAAACAAAATACATTAAATTACGAAACTTGATTATAGGAAAGTAGCTACATTCTTGGATAGTATCACAGTAGAATGGGGAGAATGGGTGGTGAAGGCGGCGACCGTTGTCAGGGTACATAGTTGGATGAGGAAGAAGCACCATTTGATTTTTTTTATTATTATTTTTTTAATTATTTTGGTGGTGGTATTGTTGGTGGTGGTGGTGGAGAGTAATAGATGTGCCTATGGGTAAGTGGATTAATTGTGAAGATAAAATATTTTCTATTATTAGAATGATTTAATTTGTTTTACGTGAGACTCGTTTGCACTTTTTAAAAAATTTGTAACGCTAGATGCAATATTTTTATATTATGTGATTTCATTTTTTCCCCCTATTTGATTATTTAAAGAGGAAGAGGGTATTAGTAATTTTTCAATACTTAAGAGAAAAATAGAGGAAGGACCTTTTGTGCAAGAAAGGTAGATATGGATGTCCAAATATCAAAATGAAACGATATGGACGATATGATCAACGAATGCAAATGATAGTCTATTTATGCCAATTATTCGTATTTCATGGAATGATTTATTGGAATATGACACAAATGACTAACTTCACAAGAAAAACTTGAAATGAGTGTAAATGTCAACTTTGAAATGATAAGAACTATTTTCGTAATGAGTGCAATCCTTATTCTTGCTAATTACCAAAAGATAAAGAAAAAATAAATTCATCTCCCACCCCCATACAATTGCTATAACTGTGGTGGAGGTAGCAAATAGTCGAGTTTTTCACACGCTAGACCTCATCGAATTCTTTTTGATGAGATAAATTGAATTTTTTTAATTTATTATTCATTTGACAATAGAAAGGGGCTGAAATTATATTTCGACGAGTTTTACCATCTAAACTTGAATTATGACATTTCTCGTTTTTTTGGAGTGTTTAAAAAGCCTAATTTACTCGATAATGTTCTAAGATTTTATGGAAAGTTGAGTCAATTCTTGGCTTTCGTCTCTCCATCCTTATTAAAAATTAAAGAATGTACAAATCAAATTAACACGACATGAAAACTTGCATCATTTGTCCTATGAACACATGCTACATGTACAATTATATTTAACAATTTTGTTGACAATTATGAATTGACTGGAATCTACAACATTAATTTTAAAAATTGTTTCTTAAATCAACAGTACATATCTTGACAAATGACAATAGATGAATAATCAACAAAGTTGTCAATGAAAATTGTACAAATAGCTTTATTCTTGTTGTATTAGTTTGGTTGCAAATGAATCCTCATTATATATATTTTTTCTTTTAAACATTTAGTCCCAGTTTGACAACCAACTTTACTATTTTTTTAAACTCATTTTTAATTAAACATTCTTACAATAAAATATTTTGCACGTAAATTCAATTTTTTCTCATACTTTTTAATACCACATTTTTCCAAAAAACCACTATTTTAAAAATCATTTTCGCTATTTTTTTAATGGTTTTCAAATGGGGCTTATTTTTTTTAAATAGAGTAATGTTATTTAGCTCCACTAGGGTTATAACCCCAATTTAGGTGGCGTTAATGTGACATTAATGATAATATAATTTAATTTCACCTTTCATATAACCTATGATTTGGAGACATTTAAACTGTGGTTGTAACCCATCCAAAATGTGTGAATCACCCACATCATACATTTCAACTTGTCTACTAAGGGAGGTGTATTCAATTGAGACTTTTAATGATTTTTTAGGATTTCAAAAATTTAGGGATATTCAATGTAGACTTTTATGACTTTTAAAAACTTTTATAAAAGTCTTCATGATACTAACTTTTAAGCAGAAAGTACTAAAATAAAAATTCAAAATTTGTCTATCATTAATCATAAGATTTTGGGAGACTTTCACTTAAAACAAAAAAGAAATTAATATGTGTTTTTTTTTCTAATATTTCTCTTTCCTTTTATCTTCTACGAATATTAGAGTTATGATTAACATTTATTTTTTTCTATTGATTATAATTTTTATTTTTATTTTTCTCTTTCTTATTATTTATTTATATTAGTTATGAAAGAATTAAATTGTATTCTTATAACTTTTTTTTTTCTTTTTTCATTTATTTTTTTTGAAAAATATTTATTTTATATAGAATAATTTATATATATATATATATATATATATAATAATAATAATAATAATAATAATATTATTATTATTATTTATTTAATTAATGTCTTAAATTCTTATTCTTTTTAAAATATTTTTTTATTATATGGGAGGGGAAGAAAGGAGAATGGGGAATGGTGAAAATTATAACCTCTTATATGATAATTTCATAATATTGTCTTAGATCCACGTAGATTGTATTTCAAATGAAAGTTTTTAAAAATTTACAAAAAACTTTCACTAATTCTATACAAATTTTTAAAAATTCATGAAATTCATATAAGTCATCACTCAAAAAAAAAATCTATCAGTCCAATTGAATCCGCCGAATTGTTTATTTGTTTATTTACATCACCATAAAAAAACTATTAAAATAGGGAAAATGCTACGGTTTGCAATTGGATCCAAGAGGCACAGCCGAATGCTCCAATCCTTCAATCTCTCATCTGTTTCCTCGCTACAAATTGCGTTTAACTCAATCAATCTTATTTGTTTTCATGTTTGATGAAGATGATGTATGTTGCAACAATTCACAGAAGAGGCAGATTTCAGGTTTGTGCTTGAATCTAATGAGATGAGTTCACACTTGATCTAGGGGATTTTGATAGTCAATTCAATTTTACAATTTCCTGATTTTTGTAATCAATCGGTGTTGTATTAGTTCGTTAGATTCACGCACAAACTCGTAATCTGTCTTTTCGGTTTCCGCTCTTATTTTACCAGTCTTACCTTTCCCCGGTTAGTTATCTTCTCGATCTCGACCTCCAAGGAAGGTCATTTTTAATCGACCCTGTTTGTTTTCTAACTTCGATATGATTTATAAATTTGTATTTTATTAATTGTTTTGATCTTGATTCAGATAATAAATGGAATTCCTAGATTGGCGAATCTGCTGGAACTGAGATTAATCTTGTGGTTATTAGATTATTAAGGGCATAGGGCTTTTGCTTCTACCTCTGGTGAGAGCTTCTTCAGCTCTAGCCGAGCTGGGCACTCCCATAACATTTTTTAAACATGTTCAAAAACAGCTACTTAGGCTAGAATCAGCTTTTGACTTTCTAAAATCCATGCCAAATGGGCCCTAAATTTTCTCAGCAGAGGAATATGATGAACATGATAAATATGTTCTATTTTGTGTAAGTTAGGAACTTTATATCAAATATATTTTCGAATTGGGATTGCTTCAGTTTTCATTATTATTTTTATCTTATAGTTTTGCTAAGACTAAAAGCAAATCCTTATCCTCTCAAGCATTTGAAACTTATATTGAGGATAGATATATAAGCTGTAGATCAGTATTGGGAAGATGGATCCTTATATACATCTAAATTACGTTTAGCTAAGCTTAATAAATTTACTTATAAGTGAAAAAGGTAAAGTTGGAAATATGCAAGTTATATTATCTTGTTCATTGTTCAAAGAATTAATTTCTTTAGAGCATCTCCAAAAAGCTCTGTATTCATATTAGAGTGGAAATTTTTTAAAACACTCCAATAATGCTATCAATTTTGACTCTTTGTTTTTCTTTTTTCATAAACATTTATCATTTCCCTTCATCTTCTTAGTTACATGTTTTTTAGATGTTTATGATCAATCAATTCAAATATGATTTGAATGATTTGAGTAGTAGAGTATTGAAAGCTGCAACTTATTAAATGTAATCATTACAAAATAAGAATAAAGAGTGAGTTTGGCTCTCTGACTTCGAAGATAAAAAATCACCCTATATTTTAAAAAGTTAACAATAGAGTCTTTTGGAGCTTGTTTTTATGCATTGATTCTATAAATAAAGAGCATCTTGTAATTAGAGAGTTTCTTGGAGGTGCTTTTAGTTATAAATAAGAAGTAAAATTTAATGCTATCCAAACATGTTTAATTTGCTTACAATCGAAGCTCAATGTGCTGATAGGAATGTTCACTTCTGATTCGGCTTGTCTAATTTCGACTTGGTGCCAAGTAAGTATATTAATTATATATATTTTCTGATTTGATTTATAATTGAGATTCTCATGTGGTGCTTTATACCAATTTAGATAGAGACCGTATTTGTTTTTGGTTTTTGTTATGAACTTTGTTGAAATGGAAAAATACTTCTACATTTTTGTCTTGTGAAAGATTATGCTGAAGATGAAGTATGCCAGAAATATAGGGAAAACCGTATTCAATAGTCATTAATTCTTTCGGTCATTATGGAAATGTAGGGGATAAATATTATTTCCCTTTCTTCTACCTACGTGTGAGGAAGTGCTTCAAGTCCTACTCATCTCCGATGTTTCTCTACCCTTTCCCTACCCCCTATTGGTCACTTCTTTGATCTCTATGTATATAATGCTTAGATTTGATTGGCATCGTTTCATTCAAGAGGTTCATTATACTCGTGCGCACCATGTTCTGAAATATGGCAACTTTTGGGTTCAATTTATACTTTTGAGACTTGATGGAATTTGTGACATTGTTCATTGATATTTTGCAGGTTTCATGAATGTGTTATGAACCTCTTTATGTTTACAGTTATAAGTCAATTACTGGTGGTGAATTATTGAATAGTTCAGAATAGCCTTTCTAACGGTTGAGTGAAAATTTTACCCTTTTTATTAGTTTAAGATGCATTTTTGGAGATTGAATGTTCAATTAACCTTGTTAAATATGACATCCACTGCATCATTGTCTACTTCCTCTTACATATGTCCTTCCCCACTTTGCATATGCGATCCTCGTATCTCCCTTATAGTGAGCTCAAGAGACTTCCGAGTGTAACTGGGGAGGAGTTCGGAAGACTTCCTTATACTTGGGGGTTCCCGACCATGGGGAAATTAAGCAGGATGGGTGGTTGGGACCGCAGGAGATGGGTCAGGGAGAGAAGATACAAGAAGGTAGAATATGAACTAGAAGACGGTTAATCTATATAAAACTAGTAAATGACTTTATTTTGCATTTTATAGCTCCAACTTGAATCGGTTGTCTCGTTTTTAAGTAGTATGTAAAGTATTGTATGTCTTGATGACAAAATGGAAAACACGTGGGCAGTAAGAATACCTAATCAGGGGTCGTAGGAATACCTCACCGGTTGACACAGAATAAGAAGGGACCCGAAAGAATAACTTTTACAATCATGTTACATGTACATTAAGTTTGATATTCTTGTAAGGTGGCACATTGATCTTCACAATAATTTAAACAATCAATGACATATTTTGACAACACTTGGGAGTGCCATTCTTAATGTACACGAAGGATGTACAACTAGTTTAATCCTAACTTTTATGTATGTGTAAAAACATCTCCAAGAGACTCTATTTTTAAAGACCATATTCTAAAATTTGGAGAGTATTTATAAATTTAGAGAGTTAAAATTTTGAAATACTCTAACAAACTCGTTTGAGTACAATATCAAATCAGTTGAAAGGTCGTAGAAGAGTACACATGCTGAGAGCCTCCACTACATGAAGCACCAAAACTCATTTCTATTTTCTCCTATCTTCAGTCGAGCTACTTTACGAACTTTACTCCTTTTCTTACATGCTCAATATTCCTCCCTTGTTGTTGAGGTCTGCTATGTGAAGGCATGGAATAAAAGATTATTACGAAATTAACGCTTCTTAACTTAGATTTATTTGACCTTGCTTTGTTGTCATTTCTTCCCCTTTCTTTTGGGATCATGGTCATGGCTCTCATAGATAATTCAACTTTCGTAAGAATTATCATAAACTATTTTGTGCATTCTTTGCCTCCAGTGTTTATTATATGCTTGTACTTCTTTGAATTCCTTTTTTGTTGTATAATGATCCACACAAATGGCAAAATAACTCTTTTTTTTGAGTTGTCTTCTTTTTTCCACCCATACTATAGAAAAGTAAAGTACATGATATATAGTTAGAGCCATTCCATGTCAAATAAAGGATACAACAAAATATAATATATCTACGCCTTTCTATCATGAACAACCGTAGGCACTCATGAGAAAGGTCAAAGATCTAAAGTTTGAAAATAAGTAGAAGAGGTGTAATGTAAGACTTGATAATTGCGGCCTTTCGGTTATTTATTTTTTCAACTTTCCAGTACTTGAAGGAACATTATCAAAACATTCTGGCATTTCAAATGTTATTATTCTACACACGAAAAATTCTGAATTTGAATTGCACGTATATAATGTCGAAAATAGAGAAGAAAGTGGACAGTGAGGATTTAAGGCAGCTAATTTTATATAAATTCTTCACATCTATTGACAAATGGACTCAAAGCAAGGTAAAACATCTTTTCGTAAACAAAAGACTCCGTTGGGTCAATACAAGCACTAAAAGACGAAAGCTGGGGAGCAAATGGGAAGTAGTCCTAACATTAAACGATGAATAATAGGTGAGAGTGCTTGAACCGTGTAGTGCATTAGCTAATGGGTTAAGTATCACAACTGGACACTGAAGGGAGACGCTGTTCAAGAGAATCACCACCTAGACCAAAGCAGCATACAAAATCAGAAATAGACAAGGGATGGTATCCTCATAATCATTACCTTATACAAGACAAACCAATCAGAAGACGGAATGTCTGACATAAACTTAAGGCATCCCTTAATACATGAGAATTTCATATTCTAGAAGTCCTTTGGTACCCTGCGATATGCTCACAGGTGCAGCAAAATACGATGGAATTCTACCCTTTCGCCTTCTATTTTTCCTGCTTTTTCTTTCATACCATCTAAAATCATCAAATCACAATGATATCATGGGACACGACAACTAAGTGTGAACACAAATTGTAAGTGCTCCTATATAGTTGTAAAACTAAAAGTTTTGGTGGCAAACACATGAAAAACTATTCATGGTGGTATTTGGTCCCAGTTTACCTCGTGTTATAACGCTTCATTTTTTCATCACTACAAAATACACAGTATATAAATCTAAATATAACGTGACATAGATGACTCAATGGCTGCCCAACTAATCTTCAACAATACCACCGAAGTAACTCGCTAATCTGTGACCTTATTTTTCATAGTAAATCATGGGAAAAATCAAGGATCTCAAACTTTGAAGAGAAGTAAAATTAGGTTTGGTTAGAATTCTAATTGGAGATGATTAGGAGTGCTTTTGTTCTGTTTTTCTTTAGGGAGGTCCTAGTTTTCTTTCCATTCCTTTGCTTGTACTGTTTATCCTCATTTTAATAAATATCTAATGGTGGTTTAATTAAAAAAAGAAAAAATATAAGAGAGAAAGAAGTGCAAGAGGTGTAATGCAGGACTTGATGCACTGGGGTCGATTGAACATAAATTCTGGTACTTAAGAAAACGATATTTAAACATTCAGACATTCAAATGTTTGCTAATTTGAACCTAGAAGATATTGAGACTCGATGGGAGAATATGAAAATATAATATCGAATCTAAGAAGAAGATAGATGTGTGCTTCTCTAGCAGTAGGGGTCGATTGAACATTTTCCATTGTTAGGTCAATAAACAAGAAGCATAATGTAGGACTTGAAGCATCACAAACAATTTTGAACATTAGGAATTAACAAGTAAAAGAAACTAAAAAAGCTTAACATGGTTCATCAGAGATATGTTACTAATTTTAGATATCTAGTTGAAGTTATTGATGTTGATTATCGGACTTTATTTTCATCTTCAATCATAGGAAAAATCATCTCAAAGTTTGTAGAGAAGAGGTGCATTGGAGGACTTCATGCTCGTAACTCTCCCTTCTCTCATTACTAGTTGGAGGCATGTGCAAGGCACGTGCCGTAGTATAGTTGGTTATGTAATAGCGTTGACTGATTTTTAGTTATTTTTGAAGACATCACTAATTAAATTTTATTTAGCCAAACTTATTCAATAGAAAATCTTAAAGTTACAACAAAAAATAAACAAATAAAAAATAGAAGTTAAAAATAAAAGGGGAAATTATTCATCTTAAACAATCAATATAATTCAATTCAATTTTAAAAACACCTATACACTAACAAACCACCAAGATATTGTTGTTTCTTCTTTCTTCCTCAATTTTNATCAATATAATCTAAGTTAATTTTAAAAACACCCATACACTAACAAACCACCAAAATATTGTTGTTTCTTCTTTCTTCCTCAGTTTTCTTCTAGTACCAACCTTTAGAAACCTTGCATATCACATTTTAAGTTTTTTTAGGGTGGGTAGAAAAGAAAAATTAAGGATTATGATTTTACGTTTAATAATTTAAGATAATTTATATATTTAAACTTAATCGACAATATATTTATTATTATCACATTTTAAGTTTTTTTTAAAAAAATTAAAGCAATTCAAAGGTATATTCATATCGTGAAATATCGAATCAAACCTTGTAGGAAAAATAAAGTTCGAAAAAAGACATTGGAATAAGGTTGAAATTGAAAAGAAACATAAACAATCACGACTTTACGTTTCACAATTAATGTAAAATTATTTTTTATATTTAAAATTTATCGACCATATATTTATCATGGCCGCACTTCAACATTTCTAACAAATT
>CAIGRR010221946.1:0-19075 GCA_903798365.1 Fraxinus sp. 1973-6204 | reverse complement strand
TTGTGTATTTCTTTCGATAGGTGTACTGGTGTTGTGACAAAGGCCGTCCATCTGAAGAACTACTACTTATAGAGACATGGTAAATGTTGGTGTTAGAAGCGTGTTATAGAATTATTGTGGATATATGTATGAGGGAATATTGCGTGGATGTCCGTCCATGAGGAGATGGTACTGTTACTATTCTCCAGTGAGATAAATGCATGTTGACGTCAAGTTCACTTTCTACTACGAGAACGTATGCGGATTAATGTCACGCATCGAGAATGCTCTTTTCCCTACACAACAAGATCATTTTATCAAAAAGTATACTAATTATATGATAATGAGAGCTTGTTTGGTTTAGATTTTTTGGAGGAAGAATTGATTTTGAATAGTGATATGTTGAGAAATGTATGGTTGAAAAAGAAGAAAAAATTATTGATGTGATGGAAAATATTATTTTATTGAAGAATGTGTGGTTGAAAATGAGAATTGATTTACTGTAGAATTAGAGAATCCGTACCATATTTTTTGGAGGAAGAATTGATTTTGAATAGTGATATGTTGAGAAATGTATGGTTGAAAAAGAAGAAAAAAATATTGATGTGATGTAAAATATTATTTTATTAAAAAATGTGTGATTGAAAAATGAGAATTGATTTACTGTAGAATTGTAAAATCCAAACCAAGCAGCCCTGAGTATTGTATAACATCCTATTCATAACTCGTGCCAATTGTTCAAACTTGTTGATCTAAAAATGAGAATACTGAAAAAGGATACCTTGAGCTTTTGGATGGCCAAGCTTTGCGGCGTGGGAAAGTAGGCTTGGGCTTCGGATGGAGGCCGAGGGACCTAGCAGAGACCCTACAAACTAGAAGAGCACCCAAAAAATAGTTAGTGCAGTAAACACTTCACAGCCAGAGCAACTCAAGAGGCGGCAAAATTCTCTCTTTAAAAAGGGGGTTCTCTGATCGAGGTAAAATCCGACGAGGAAGTTTGTGAAGACGTACATTTCTTAGCTACTGTAATTAGGATTCCTTCAGAAATCAAGAAAAAAAATTCGAACCCTAAAAAGTACAAAAAAGTTTACGTGCGTGGAGTACCAAGACCTGTTAGCGGATGAAAATGGGTCGGAGCTTTTGAGGGAGTACGTAAATGTGGCGTTTGTGAGGTCATCGCCACCCCAGGAAGAAATTGTCGAGGGGTTTGAAGTAAAAGACGTCGTTGATGCTTTCCACAGGATGAGTGGTGGATTGGTGTTGTGAGTAGAGTAATTGACGGAGGTTCGAAGTTTGTAGTCACTTTCAAAACCCTCCAGACGAGTTCCAATTAGGAGTTACAGACCTGCGGGGTCCACTGGGATTGGGTCGATGGACTATGGGTCCGACCCGTTCTGCCGGTAAAGAACCCAGGGTTTTTAGGGTTTATGAGGTGCAACATTTTCGTCTTATTTGTCCGAAATATTGTTTTCGCTTTCTTCTCTTCTTTTCATCCTTGTGCATTTCCTACTATTTAGGGTTTTTAGGGTTTATGAGGTTCTATTTACTTTTCCTATTTCATTTTCGGGGTTGAAAGGTGGCCAATTACTTAAGTAATGCGTTCATGCTGCTGATAAGTTAACATTTTGGGCTGTATCTAGGAATTATTAGATAACAGAAGTATAGTATCCTTATAGGTATAGCGAGTTCGATATATTGTGAATTTTTACTTTCCTCTATTCATATTCTGATATGCCTCATTCGCTAGGCTTTCATATTGGAAAAAAAGGCTCTCTCTCTCTCTGTAATTTTTTTCTTCGTGTTTGTGGGTTTATTTTTTTGGCGAGTCATGCTTGCATATATGTTTTAGAAGGTAGGTATTACTCTGATTACAATGATAGAGTAAGTTCAGTCCTACTGATAGTTACATTTGGGAGGTAAAAACCTTTACACCTGTCTTTTCATGGTAAGTTGCAGAATTTTCATAAGTTTGATGTTCTTTAGCATGTGACGAAGCTGTTGCATTATTTGTCAGTGGAAGCTGTTGAAAAGGTAATGGGAGCTGTTAGAGTCGATTATTGAATTTTCATTATGACATTCTTGTAAATGTGTATAACTTGTTCTAATTTTAAGAACTGATGTACTGTGTTGGTCATTGACTTACAAGATGATATCGCTTTCAACTTCTATTCTTTATATTTCTATTCTTATTGTTTTTGTTGAATATTCAGAAGAGCACAGCAGCTTTGATGTTTGAAGTGGGGACAAAAGTAGAGGTTTCATTTGATGCAGAAGATTGTCGAGATGCCTGGTTCCCGGCAACTATATTCGAAAAATTAGGAAACGGATCTTTCCTAGTGGAGTACCAGAGCCCAAAAGTTGGTGATGAGGTTCGGCCTCTGATAGTAACCATTGATCCTCTCCATGTCAGACCTTGTCCACCACTTCTTAGGAGTACAAAATTTGATTTACTGGAAAAAGTTGATGCATCCTTTGATAATGGTTGGTGGAGTGGAGTAATTACAAAAGAGCTTGAGGATAGTTGGTACCTTGTCTTCTTCAAGCAGACGAATAAGAATAGGAAATTCCATCATTCGGAAATAAGACCACACATGGAATGTAAAGATGGCAAATGGATCACTTCTTCCAAGGTTTGCCTAGCTTTTTACTCAGCTGATTCAAATTCTGGTTTGTTTGTGGTGGTCAGTAGTGTCCTTGGCCTCCTTTTATATTATCTATCTAAAACAACTATGTTCATTAAATGTTTTGGGGTTTCTAGCTGTCGCTATCTGCATGTAGTTTGCAAAGAGTTATATACTTTTTATGATGTAGCGACTAATACTGTTTTGATAGGAAGGAGGCAGAAGGACCTTACTTGTCTATGCTTTGCATGTGGTGACTAGGCTAGTAGTACTTCTGGTTTCAACACTGAGCTGAATGGATTACTGAAAAAGATCCCGTTACATTCCTGCTTTCTTTCAAGGCATTGGGTTGTATTAAATTTGTTTGCCATTGTTTTATTTTATTCAATCCATGGATAAATTCAATCTTGAACCTTAAGAAGGGAGATAAATTTGAGGTTAATCTATCTTGATTCACCGTGATACGTTGGTTTTAATTTGGTAACTCAACTTTAGTTTGTTTCAAATTAGTCATTCAACTTTGAATTTGTTTCATGCTAATCACTTTAACTTTAATTTGTTCCAAATGAGTCATTGGATTTCAAGTTTTAGTTCACATTGATCACTACATCAGTTTTTATTTTTTTAACAATACTAAATTTGATGACCATGTATTTGCCATATTGGAAAGGGTATTCATTTGAAAACGTCTTGACTTGATGCTAATTCAGGTAGAGGATTTCTAAGTTGAAAGGAGAATAACATAGCTTGAAACAAATTTTATAGTTGGGAGACTAATGTGGAACAAATTAAAGTTCGGTGGTCTCTATGAAACATATCTTGAAGTCGGATGATTAATTTATAACAAACAAATATTTAGTGGCTAAATTGAAACCCACTTAACCAGTTGAAGTTTTTACCCCTAAAGGCATAAACTATCATCACTGTTGAATTTGGCCCTTAGCCCCTTAGGCCCAAAATCTTAATTAGGCCCTGTTTGGTTTTGATAAAAATCAAATTTTTAGTAGATTTTGATAAAAAATGATGAAATGTGTGCTTGAAAGTTGATAAAAGTTGTGGGCCCAATGAAATATGTGGTTGAAAATGAGTTAGAGGAAAAATGGATTTTAAGAAATGGAGGCCAAACAAGGGCTTAATTTGCAAATATATTTCTGCAAAATACTCCGTGTAGTCTGAATGATTTGTATCTTATCATGTTAGGCTCTGAAGGTTGGACAACTTAAACTGTAAACCGTCTTTTACTGTTACTTATGATCAAATACTATTTATTACCTGTTTTTCTAATATTATTTCCAGTTTGTTCCATTTGCACAAATATGTCTCTGTTATTGGAAAATTATCTATGGCCGATTTATTGTATCTGGACCTAGAGCTTCATAGTGGTCTCCTAAACTCAAGTTATTGTTATATACTTTATTACCTGAAAATATGTTCATCTACTATGTGGAATTCAATTGGGTTATTCCCTAATATCTTTGGCATTTCTTCCAGAATGTCTCAATCGCATCTTCAGAAGATGGAAAACAGGGAAGTCATATTTGCACCAATGACACTTCGGTGGCAGTAAGGAGCTCAGGCAATGGAAAGGACAAGTCGAAAGAGGAAATGCCTTGTTCATTGAACTCAATGGAGAATCGGATGGAGCAATCAACTCATCGCAATCAAAAACCTTATCATGTTAGTGATCCATTGACAAAGAGAAGGCATCTTTCACCTTCTGGTTCTTTTGATACACTCTCACAGCCTCTGAAGAAGCTCAAGAAAGGAAAAGCAGCAGCCTCGTCTCTTGCAACTCATCAACAAACTATACTTGAAACACCAAGTAAAGCAGTGCAGGATGGTTCTGTAAGCCCAACATCTGGAAATACCATGACCAGCTCTGTCAAACCACTCGTGCCTCAGGATCTGTTCTCTAATAATCCTTACTGGGGGAGGAGAAGTGTAAGTCACACCTCTGCATAAATTCCTTATCATATATTATGTTCATCTTGCATATTCAATTGAATAAGGTGAAATACCTGAAGATCATGAAAGCGCGCTGCAAATTCAAGCCGCTAACTGGTAGCTACGGTTTTAGTCCCTCCTGTTTAGTGAAGGAACTTTGATGATACTACTGTAGTCAAAAGCTGACAAATTCTAGAGGAAGAACTAACCTGGAGATATTTGTGTATGACCTTCGTATTGGCCATTATCGATGTGTTTCACTGAACACGTATGAACACACGAAATGCTTCAATAACTCAGGAGAAATAAACTGGTCTTCTGCTACTTTGAGCCAGTGAAAACTTTTAGAATTTTCACGAGGTGTTAATGTTCCAATGGATGCATTTTTTAATCTGATTAGGTTATGTATAGCTACTGGCCCTGTCTTCTAGTCGAATTGAGTGTTATTGGTTGGATTATATGAATTGACCATAACTGAGCACCTTACGCAAGTTTAAAGCTACTGAAAACTGGTTTTAAATATTTGTCAGTAAAAACTACAAGCCAAACAGGACCGTAAGAGAAGATGAAACAAGTCTAATTGAGAATTTAATGTCTATACCTGTGTTGTTCGTTCTATATTTATGGTTTCAGCCTACTTTTATGCTAGAAACTGTTACTCTTACTTCGTGCAGCAGAGAAAACAAGGAAAACAAAAGAACCTTACATCCAGTTCTACAAAGAAAAGAGGAAGAACTCATACGCCACAAATTGGAGTCCCAGAACTATTTGTGGAAGGTATTTTGTCACATTCTTTCTCTTAATTTGTTTTAATTTTTTATTATCAAGTTACTGTGACTGGAAAATTTATTAGCGGGCAAGAAGCTCAATTTGGTGGAAAATGCTGCAGATGTTCAAAAGGAGAGTGTGAATAAGGGAACTGATTTGGGCATCGTCTTAGGTTTGGCTTGTACTGAACTGGGGAGTTCAAGACGTGAGACAGGGATTTTAACAGGTAATAGGGCTCGGAAGTCCCATGGTAAAGAATCTTTGAAGCCTGTGAGTGTCCGGGAGCAGCTATCAAACGATTCAGCTATGCAGAATATAAAGGTAAATATAATGATTGGAATGGCACTTGTTTATATATGGTTTTGAATCTTGATGATGAGGCTTTCTTTGCAAATATTTAAGGACTAGTTTGCAAAGCCAGCTAACATGAAATCGTGAAATCTGGTGGGACTAATTAGTTAAATGATATAACCATTCGTCAATAAGTTATGCCCCTGTTCGACAACCATTATTAAAAAACTCATTTTCGACCATACATTCACACAATAAAATATTCTATACGTAAACCCAAAAATTTTTCTTACAATTTAACCACACATTCTTAAAAAATTCACTATTCAAAACCTTGTTTTGCCAAATAATAGCCATCAAGGGGTAAACCTGCATTCTAGATTTATTGAGATATATGCTAAAAGGGTCTACAAGGGAAATAAACTAATATTTTAGGATATATTTGTAATTTCTTGTTTATAAGATTCATTTCTCTTAAAAATGTTGGAAAAACACTTTGTAATCATAAAGTTGCCTTTAATTTCAATATGCATTCTTTGATGTCAGTTTCTTGAAATGGTAATGTTGTATTATTGCATTTTTCAAATTGTAACTTGATCAGGTGTTGTTTTCCATACTATCTAATATATAAAAGGGCTTTTCAGTAATTTTTTTTTTTTGTTTTTTTGTCCAGAATTTTTATATTATAATCTTGATAATAGTTCTTTGAAACTCATACATTAGCCATAGTGATTCTTATGCCTTTTTACTCATCTTTTTCCTTTAAGAATTAGACTATGGTACCTCAGTCCTTTTCACATTTCCCTTTCATTATGTTTATAGAGCTAATCTTAAGTTCATCTTCTTATCTTTCTTTTATTGGTTCGTGGAACATGATTTCCATCTAATGGTTCATTCCTCATTTCAAGTCAAAATTCATATTCCCATGCTAGTTTGTCTCACTTTTTTGGTTCATTTTTACTCTAATCCTGGGCATTTTTAATTTGACTTTAATTGAATTTTGTGGCTTAAATTATTAGTGGTAAATTGCCATTTCCAATTATTGTTTCTTTGAATCCCTTACTTTGCTCCTCCCCTCTTGCAAAAAGAAAAGAAAAGAAGAAAAGAGCAAAGTATATATATATATATATATATATAAAACATAATTTACCTTTTTAGGTTTCCATCCTTTTCCACCAAATAAACAACTTATTTAGATTGCTATTAATTAGTACGTGTAATAGGGTACTAATATGTTCTCCTTCGTGAGGCGAAGCATGAGCATGAACCAAAACAATGTAAAAACATTAGTAAAATACAAAATAAGCACATAATAAATCAAAACAATATTTAATATTCATAATAAAGCAATTTAAAGTGTGAAAAGTAACAAAAGAAAAATATGTAAAGTAGCAAAAAAGAAACAATTACTATAGTTGGTGGGATAATGGACTATTTTCAAATTGAGTCTGCGAAATACAAATTTTTTTGTGTTATAGTAATAGCTGTTTTTGAATGTGGGTTAATCAGAAAACACAGTTTTTAATGTTTTAGTAATAGCTAGTGGGGGTAGAAGGCTATTCATAAAGCGGGTCAATCAGAATTTTTAATGTTTTATGGGCTCACGATTAAAGCAAAGTAAATAAGTCTGGATAATTAAGTAAAGCATGCTTTGCAAGCCTTGAATGAGGCATATGCCTTCAAAAACTGCAAAAAAAAAAAAAAAACACCCACGTCTGGAGGCATTTTTTTGTTCGCCTCGCTATGAGGTGGGTCTCAGTCAGGATTTTTAGACAATGATACTTATTGGCCTTTCTAGAACCTAGTTATTTCATATTCTTATCTTTAATTAATCTTCTGTTTACTTAAATGCTCTTGCTGATTGTTTTATTACTGTTGTGCTATCTTTAGGAGAGTAAACAATCAGGTACTGAAGTGAGCATTCAGAAGAGAAAGAGGGGAAGGCCTCGAAAGATATTGACCGAAACCCCACAAACTACAGTAACAGGTCTGTGCATTCATTTTTCAGTCTTCCTTTTTCTTCCTTATATCCTCCTTGATCAGTGAATTTCTTTTCCTTAATGTTATAACAACTTTATAGATTTTTGCTGATTGAAAGATTCCTTAAATTTAGGCACTACACAAAAAGGAGAAGTTTTGGAAGATGAAATGGTCACAAAAGCTCGTACAGAAAATGAAGTTGGTTCTCACACAAGTGGTGAAGTTGAGATTTTAGGGATGAAGGGCTTGGTGTGTAATCAGGAAATGACAGCACACAAGGATCATGAGAATCTCATCAATGGTCTGCCAAAGCAGAAAAATAGGTCTGTCAATATGATGAAAAAGACACTCGCAGAAGTCCCAGGTGAGAAAGTTGCCAGGATGTCAATCAATTCAAATGAGAAGAATTCATCAAAGAGAGGAAAAAGACGTTCTGCAGATCAAAAGATTGCATCTCAATTTCAAGGTAACAGCTTTTCTATACTACAGGCAGTTTCTTTCTTCAAGATATTGGTTCGGAAGCACTGTAATACTTTTAACCTCTATTTGCATTTTGCAATTTTTGGGATGCGGTGATCTTAGAGATTGTCAAATTGTAGAAGTATAAATTGTTAACGTTACATCTGCTGATGTTATCCTTTCCTACCTTTGATTGTTTCTGTAGGTGCATCACGAGAGAAAAACATGGATTCAAATGGCATAGTCAATGAGGCCTGGAAAGTTGTCGCTGAAGTACCTGGAGGCAATATATTGGACGACGAACCTCTTTCAAAATGGATTGAAGGAACACAGAATCCAACTGCTTTTGATGGCTCAGGTATAACACTAATTACTCTTTCTTTGCTATCCCACAACTTTTAATGTCAAGTTTACCCAATAATATCGATTTTCCGCAGAAGTTCTCCCCTCAAGGAGTGCTGAGCAATGTATTGAATCCCACAACAAGCAAAATGAAATTGCCGCACCAAGTGAGCAGCAAAGCTTGCCCTTCGTGAAGAACACAATGCTTTGGAAAATGATTGAATCCATGGAAGTTTTCCAAAGAATTCCCCAAAACCCACATTTCAAACCTCTGGAATCTTATAAAGAAAGTTCTCGTGAAGGTTTGGCTATAGGTTATATGGTTACCTTTTCGAGCCTGGTTGACAAAGCTTCGAAGTTGCAACTTAATGATCCTAAAAGCATAATGGATGACATTTTGGAGACGCTTGTGGAGTTGGACAGCCATGGATTTGATGTTCGGGCAGTGCGCGACCGCATTACTGGCTTGGGATCGGTGAAAGAAAGGCAGGAAAATCTTAGGGGCCAGTTAGAGGAAATTAACGGCCAAATTGTTGAACAGAGTCACGAGATAAATAAGGTGGACGAAGAGATCGGTGAGATCGACAAACAGATAAGGAACTTGCATGAAAAGCTTTCGGTTGCCAGAGCAGCTAAAAAAAAGAAGAATCTTGAAGTTGCTACTTTGCAGTCTAAACTGCAGGAAGTTGAAGAAAGCATCAATAATGTCAAGGGTGATTTTGAATGCTTAGCCGGCGCGCCTTTGTAAAATGCATGATTCTGAAAAGACTCTTTTGTTGCAAGGAGCACAAGACATCATTGATTTTGAGTCTTGCTGTGATTATGTCTGTAGGAGACATGGATTGGTAATTATAATCCTGTGTTAGAATGTATATTTGTAGGTGTTCAGTAAGACAGACCTGGTGAACGGGATAAGCTTTTGTCGTTTCAAATTCTAGTAACTTTCTCCGAAGACCTTATTCCTTGGTAATTAGTTTTTGTTGTATTGATTTGATTTGGCTACTTATTTTTCTTTCGTTGCAACAATAGCAGGTTTTAACATGATCCGATGTGCAATTCAATGGGGGTATTCGACGGGGTATGGTGTAAACTTGGGCGTTTCGAGTTGTACTAGCCCACAAATAGTCATGACCTGACCATGCTGTCAAAACTTCAAAGCCAGTTTAATCTTGCACGACATGACGGATCCCAGCTGCTTTTCTTGCGTAGCCAATAACTTTCTGCTATCTTATATTCAGCGATTAATATGAATTAGGGTTAAAGCAGTTGAGAACATCATGGTCAAAAGCTCAAAATGTCTAGAAAATAAGGCAAACCCTTAATTATTTTGGTGGATTGGACCCAATAACAGCATAACACGTATCTACTGTGAAAACAAGTGCTTGTGGACAAGAACATTATACCTCTAGTCGACTTTTGTTCCCATATCTTAAATAGTGCTTTTAGGCCCCGTTTGATCAGGCTTAAAATTCAATTAAAATTGAAAATATAGCTGTTATTAGGTCTCACTCGTCTAATAAAAGTCAACAATAACGGTTAGTTTTTCAATTTTAATCCGATTTTAATCTCTACCGAACACGCCCTTGTTCGTTTTCCGCGATTAAAAATGAATTCATTCTAATGAATAAAAACTTGGGAAAATTGCAGCCACGGTACCAAACCTTTCACTTTTTTGCAGATTTTGTCCAAACCTTTGTTTTGTGCCAGCCACGGTACCAAACCTTTAAAAAACTTGCAGCTCAAGTCCGAATGGATGGAAACTGTGAGTTGACTGTTAGTGGACTCCAAAAAATTATTTTGACCAAATCAACAAAGGGCAAAATAGTAACTACATAATTTTAACATAAAAAAAGGAAAATAAAAAAAGGCAACACTATTCACCCCCACTCCACTCCACCCCACCCCACCCCACCAAAAGCCATTGGCCGCCACTGTTGACCACCACTTTCCGCCACAAACGGTGGAATCACCTCCCAAACACTGTTAAATTAACAAAGCAGGGACAGAAAGAACAAGTTTCTTGCCATCGAAACTGTACCGTCACCAACCCCCCCTCTTCATCTCAAAGTAAGAAAAAAATGTGCGAAAACCCCCACAAATACAGAGGAAGGATCGAATAGAAACGGAGATGAAAACAAATTATAAATAACAGCTATCAAAATCTGGAATTTACGAAATGAAATGAGAGGGAGAGAGATGTAAAATTTACGAGGAATTCGATAAATGATGCTATGTTCTGGATCTAACTTATAACTTTTTCTTCTTCCACTTCGAAATTTCTTTACCTATTTCTTTTAGACATCAGCACAAAATCACAGGAAAAAAAAAAAAAACGAAAAACGCACAAATTGGCTTGGTGTTTCTCTCTAAAGTACAATCTCGAGGAACGGCTTCATCGTTTCTCTCTCTAGATTCTAGAACGATGGAGGAGTTTGGAAGGTAGAGTTTAAAGAGTGAAAAAAGGGAAAACAGAAACAGTCATATCGATACTCCTAAGGAATTGTGTCCCCAAACTATATAGCTTCTTGGATTCAAAAAGTTAATCTCTGAGTCGCCATCACTAATATTCATAGTTTCAAATTGGATTCCACCACCACTACTGTATTCGTATTCACAAACACTGTTTGGGAGGTGATTCCACCGTTTGTGGCGGAAAGTGGTGGTCGGCAGTGGCAACCAATGGCTTTTGGTGGAGTGGAGTGGAGTGGGGTGGGAGTGAATAGTGTTGCCTTTTTTTACTTTCCTTTTTTATGTTAAAATTATGTAATTACCATTTTGCCATTTGTTGATTTGGTCAAAATAAATTCACGGTTTCCATCCATTCGGACTTGAGCTGCGAGTTTTTTAAAAATTTGGTACCGTAGTTGGCACAAAATAAAGGTTTGGGCAAAGTCTGCAAAAAAGTGAAATGTTTGGTACCATGGCTGAAATTTTCCCTAAAAACTTTTTGAGGGAATATTTCATAGAGTTGTTATATTTTAAGTACTTTTTTTTTTTTATCAAAATAATATGTCAGAGAGTGATTGTTTTTGTTCTTCCTAGGTTTTAAAGTTGTTGGTAATCTTTTGATAAAACTATTGTTGTAAAAGAGTTTTTAAAAGTCAAAGTGTCAAGTGGTTAATTAGAAGCCCTAGGGCTCGAGTATGGAACGAAGGGAAAAGAGTCGGCACAATTTCGCTAGCCTTTCGCCCAACTGATGTTTAAGCGGTAAAAATAGAAGTTGCGTCGCTTGCTTGATGCCTAGACTTCGCTAGAGCAACACCCCGTCGCTTGTCTGTCGCTGAGCGACAATGTATTTCGAGAAAACCTAATTTGCGTTTTCCAAAATTTTTATCTGGCTCATACTACCCAAAACATTTTCACTATATATATGGACGCCACCATTCGAAAAAAATAGAGTTGAACATTGAGATAAACACGTGATTACTTCATCCATATCATTCCCAGGGTTCAACCTTCATATTTATTTCATCATTACATTGAAAAACATCAACCTCACATAAACCAAACACCAAAATACATACTTCCATAACATCTGTCAGAGTTTTGAAGATCAAGGAATGTGATCGGAGTTTCTGGTTGTTGGAGAATGAGGAGTTCTCATTGATCCACATGAGATAGAATGCAATATAGGAGGGCTTTGGTAATTAGAGTCAGGAAATTAGAAAATACTAGGGTTAGTCGAGTTTGACAATACTGTAAGTTGATTCGTTTATAGTGAATTTTTACTAGCTGGGCCCATAATTTTTACCCAGTTATGAGTTTTCTTCGTCAACAATTTTCAAATGTTAGTTATTTTTAAGTAATTATTATCTACGACAAATCAACATAAGATTGTAGTGCATGTGAATTCATTTGGATTAATTAATAACCGTGACTTGTTGCATTTATTAATTGGTAAATTTAAATTCCGCATAAACACTCACTTACCCCCTCTAGGTGTTAGTTGGACCGAACTTCGTCATATGGTATCGAGTCTCATTTTGATTTCTGGCCCATATTTAATCTAGATGATTCAGTCTCTTTTCGTGCCTCCATTTTTTTTTTTTAACGAAAGCAATTATGCATATTGGAATGTTGGGATGAGAACATTCCTTAAATCTCTAGATGAGCGGATTTGGGTTAGTGGTTGGATCGTCCATTCCTTTACTGTTTCAGGTGTAGTTACACCCACAAACATTTCTCTTTGGACCAAGGATGAACTAGTTGGGTGCATTTGGAATAGTAAAGGGCTTCATGCCCTGTTTATGGCGGTGTCTGTTGAAGAGTTTAGGAGAGTGTCGATATGTGAAATCGCGAAAGAAGTCTGTGATATTTTAGAGACCACACACGAGGGAACCAAAATCGTTAAGAACTCCAAGCTGCATATGTTAACCACTAGGTTTGAAGAAATTAGAATTCAGGACGATGAATCGTTCAATGAAAACTATGCGAAGTTGAATGACACAATGAATTCTAGTTTCAATCTAGGTGAAAAAATCTTTGAGTCTAAAATTGTTCGAAAAGTCCTAAAATCCTTACCTGAGAGATTTAGACCCAAGATTACTGCGACTAAAGAGAGCAAATACTTAGATGCAGTTAAGTTAGAGGAACTTGTAAGATTCCTTCGAACTTATAAACTCACCATATCTCAACCAAAGAACAAATCTATAGCCTTGAACATTGTTAGAGAAGAAAAGTATGATTCATCTGATTTAGAATCACTTAATGATGTGGAAATAGCATACTTTGTTAAGAACTTCAAAAAAATGCTTAGAAATAAGAAGAAGACTAAACAGAGACATATATGTGATTCTAGTGAGTATAGAAAGAGATCTAATTTTGTGAGATGTCATAAGCGTCAAGGTTTTGCGACTATAGAAGTGAGTATCCTAATAGTAAGAGAAATCAATGTAAAGCTATGAATAAAACTCTCACTGATGACAAGTCTATCTCGGATAATAAAAGTAAAATGTCTACACATGAGGATAGTGGGAAGTTTATGGCCTTCATTAGGATTAAAAATGAATCTGGTAAGGATAGTGAGAAGGTTGAGGAAATAGATAGTGGTGAGTAAACTGAGGAAGATTTTGAAAATAGGATGAGATTCGTGAGGCTTATCAAAAGTTATTTGATAAGAGTCTTAAGATAAAGAAGGTCAATAAAGCCGTACTGAAGAATTTTAATGAACTCGAGATGGAGAGAGAGAGAGAGAAACTCATAGCTGACCTTCAGGATTCTACCAAAAATTTGAATGAGTTGACCATTGAGAATGAGAAATTAGAAATCCATGTTAAGAAGCTTCTGAGCGACCTTGAAGATTCCAAGTCTCAACTTCTTGCTTTCTCTAGTAGATCTAAAAACTGGCCAGTCTTTTAAGGTTGAACAAGCCCGCTAGAAATAAAGGAGGTATATGGTATAATCAGACCAAACATAATATGTCTAGTACTTTCGAAACCATTTTTATCCTTTCTACCAACCATCTACGTGTGTTCCTAATCTTGAACTCAAGAACAAGGGTATCGTAGGACGGAAGCCTACTAGACATCGTATGACTTACCAACCTAGGAATAAATATCATCGACCAGATAATTTTGGACATAGGTTTATCCGTACCTATTTCAATGGTGATGAGTTAGGATATATAAGGCCTAGCTGTCATAAATTCCTGAATAGAAATAGAAAACAAAATTTCACTAGAGTTAGAAATCAAGATTTTGATAGTCAAATTGATTTCCTCACTAATCAAGTGAGTCATTTGACCAAGTTAATGACATGGTTGGCTCGAAATAAGTCTTCGACTAAATAGGTTTGGGTGAAAAAGAGTGATTTGAAAAATCTAGAAATTGATCGCCAAGCTCTTAATGGTAAGAGCGTTTGTATACCGAATTGATTAAGTACTTTTGATGCATGCTTATACTTTTTAATTTATTCATTCATTATTGCATGCATCTCATTTTTTTGTTTGATTTTACTTTTTAGGTATATTGAACTTTTTTATATAAAAAAATATTTCAAAAAACAAAAAAAATTGAAAAGTAAAAAAAAATGGGGGAAAATTCTTAACTACACCATGAGGTATGATTTACTCGAACATGTATGTTGTGACCAAATACGAGTTTAATTTATGTGTTGTAGCATATTTTTATTACTTTTTTTAGATTTATGTGGAGTACTTAGTATAGGTTTCTTCATGTATCATTTGTACTGCACACACTATGATCTTGTGAGTAAGTCTTGTGTGTGAGATTTGAGATGACTGTCATCAGTTGGTAAAGTGATCTCGAACATTGATTGACCTTAATTTAGTAGATCTAAACTTGAGTATATTCCCTTAAATAAATTAAGTTTCATCTTATACTATTCTTTGAGGCCTATTTGACTCGATTAATTAAGCTCGAGGTGTTTCTCATAACCTGATGTCATATAGTCAATTGACTTGGAGTCATCAGCTCAAAACTCGTAAAGGTGTCATCTTAGTCATTTAATGGAAAAGAGTCTGCACATAAGATGTGAAAATTGAAGAGAAAAATGATGAGTTTAAAAAAATATATATATAAATTGTGTGAAAATGTATATACACTCAAAGTCCGTGAGAAAAAAAATAATTTTTCATGAAAAATAAGTTTCATTTAAAGGTCCTAATATGTATTATTGGTTTGAATTTCATCAATAGAGGAATAAACTTATTTAACAATGATGTTGAGCATATCCTTTCTCATAAATATAAGGTTTGGAGTCTTGATCATAAGGAATTAGTGGCACATAACACACACGAGTCACTTATACAATTTACTCCATTTAGACTTGAACTGAGTATGTGAAAAAGTTTACTGATCATTGATTATGCTTGTGGATGCTAGCAATTGTATCTTTGAGTTATTACATATTGTTGTTACGTTTGTCATTTGTGACAAAAGGAGGAGAGATGATAAATTGCATTGCATTTTAAATTTTAGTTTAAAATGATAAATTGCATTTTAAATTTTAGTTTATTTTATATTAAGGGGGAAATTTGTTTTGAATGGGGGATGATATTTGAATGTTTAGCTATATTCAGTTTTGATGTTTAGTGATATCAATGTTTGATTTTGGTGTGTTGGCTTACATTGATATTGCATCTTAATTTAGCTGATATGTTGTTGAATTTATAAATAACTGTCTGAAATGATTTTATTCATGTTACTGTTTCATGTGCTTTTATACTTGATATTTGAGTTGTTTTTCAGGAAACGTGTTGGACAAAGGAAAAGCAAAATTCAGTCGAGTCAGTTGATTTTGGGTAGATTAGCTTGAATCTGTTTGATTTGTAAAACATGTTTTGTCACATAATACCAAATGGGGAGTTTGTTAAGTTTTAAAGTTCTTGGCAATCTTTTGACAAAACTATTGTTGTAAAAGAGTCTTTAAAAGTCAAAGTGTCATGTGTTAAGTTAGAAGTCCTAGGGTTTGAGTATGGAACGAGAAAAAAAGTATCGCTGCAAGGAACAAGAAGAAAAGTATCGCTGTAAGTTCACTAGCCTATCGCCCAACTGATGTTCGAGCGGTAAAAATAGAAGTTGTATCTCCCGCCTATTGCCCGGACTTCACTTAAGCGACACACCGTCCCTCGTTTGTCATTGAGCTTTCGCTTGAGCGACAGTGTATCCCGGGAAAACCTAATTCGCGTTTTCCAAGGTTTTTATCCGGTCCATACTACTAAAAACCTCAACACTACATATATGCACACCACCATTCGAAAAAACAAGAGTTGAACATTGAGAGAAACAAGAGATTAATTCCTCCATATCATTCTTAGAGTTCAACCTTCATATTGAGTTCATCATTGCATTGAAAAATATCAACCTCACATTAATCAAACACCAAACCACTTACATTTATAACATCTGTCAGAGTTCTAAAGATCAAGGAAGGTAATCGAAGTTTCAATTGTTGGAGAACGAGGAGTTCTCATTGTTCTAAAGATCAAGGAAGGTAATCGAAGTTTCGGTCGTTGGAGAACGAGGAGTTCTCATTGATCCACAAGATATAGACGAATTCAAAATGCTGGGAGTTGGTGCAGAGCACGCAATCCAGGACGACTATGGTAATTATAGTCGGTCAAAAAGTAGTATAGTTAGTCGAGTATGTCAGTACTGTAAGTTTATTCTTTTATAGTGGATTTTACTGGCTTAGACCTGGAGTTTTTACCTAGGTACGGGTTTTATCCGTTAACAATTTTCAAGTGTTATTTATTTTTCAGTAATCTATTAACTGCTGCAATTCAACTTAGGATAATAGTGCATGTGAATTCATCTAGATTAATTAATAACTGTGACTTGTTGCATTTATTAATTGGTAAATATAAATTTCGCATAAACACCTATTCGTCCCCTCTAACTGTGAGTTGGGTCGAACTTTGTTACTTTCATATACCAATTCATCTCAATCATTGGTATATCATTTGAACTCATGAACAATGTCAAGATTTAGGTAATTCATATGGCGGTGCGTAGAATTTAATTCTCATTATGGCCATGCTATATAATTACATTCTAACACGTGGTCAAGTTCAACGTACTGTGAATGCAATAGTGTTACAAAAACATTGTTCTACTATCATGAAAAACTATTAACCCCAAACAGTGGTAAAACAACACTACGACCTTCACAAAAATAAGGTACAAATCCTTAATTAATGGTCATAAGCTTAATCATTCTTCATCAAAATATAAGTCATATCACACCGCGTTTCACCAAGCAAATGTTTGACTCATATAATTACAAGTGATCACAAGTACTTAGCCATTTAGAACATCTCCGAAAGACTCTCCAAATTCAAAACACTCTATATTTTAGAAAGTTCATGCTTAAAAATAAGTTCTAATAGACTCTCTATTTTAAATTTTTAAAATAGAAAGCGAATTTGACTTTGTGTTCTTAATTAAACTGATTGCATTTAATAAATTACAAATTTCAATACCCTACAATTTGAATTATTCAAATTAGACTTAAATTTATATGTCATTAATATATGTCATAGAGATGAGAAGAAATCAATATATATTTATTAGAAAAAACAAAATAAAGAGTCAAAATAGAAAGTTTGTTGGAGTGTATAAAAACAAATTACTCTCTAAATTTAAAGACACTATCTATTATACATAAGATGTTATTTATAAATAGTCTCTTGAAGATACTCTTACTTAGATAAATAATAAAGTGTATCATATATTTAAATATAATAATAAACGATATAACATTATTAATTAATAGCTAAATGTCAAATGTATTACATCATAAATTATACCTTTTGGGGGTACAACCTAACAAGTAGACTGATTTCTCCTTTTCGTTGAGCGATTAAACACAAAAAATAAGCCATCATAAATATTCACGACCTGGAAAAATATCACTTACATTTTAGCTTTCATTCAGCAAATTTATAAATGATTTATGAAGATGATTAATAGTTGATTTTACGAAATGTGTAGATAATATTGTCTAATAGTTATGAATATGTAGTTGAGATTAATGTTTAATTTTGAGTGAATTTATAAACTATTTTATAATTTTATATCCAATTGGAGACTTCTGTTTTTGATTTGTGTACTAGAGGTTGGCGATCTTTTAATGATTTTTGAAATAACGAAGTTTGACCCAACTAACACCTAGGGGGTGAATATGAGTTTATACAGAATTTAAATTTACCAATTAATAAATGCAACAAGTCACACTTATTAATTATTCCAAATGAATTCACATGCACAGCTATCCTATATTAAATTATTGAAGTTATTAAATTACTAAAAAATAAATAACACATGAAAATTGTTGACGAAAAAAACCATAACTGGGTAAAAACTCTGAGCCCAAGCTAGTAAAAATCCACTATAAACGAATCAATTTATAGTATTGTCAGACTTGACAAACTCTAGTACTTTTTGACCTCCAGAATGTAATCACCGCAGTCCTCCTAGATTACATGCTCCTTCACCAACTCCCGACCTTCTAAATTCGTGTATCTCATATGGATCAATGAGAACTCCTCGTTCTCCAACAACCAAAACTCTGGTCACCTTTCTTGATCTTCAAAAATTTGACAGATGTTATGGAAGTATGTGTTTTGGTGTTTGGTTTATGTGAAGTTGATGTACTACGAAGAAATCAAAATGAAGGTTGAACTAACAGAATGATATGTAGGAAGTAATCTTTTGTTTCTCTCAATGTTCAACCTACCTTTTTGAATGGAGGCGTGGATATATATAGTGTAGGGGTTTTGTGTAGTATGGGTTGGATAAAAATCTTGAAAAATGCAAATTAGGATTTCTTGGGATACACAGTCGCTCGCGATATCTCAACGATAGACAAGTGACGGTGTGTCGCTCGAGCAAGGTCCAGGCGACATGCGGGCGATGCAGCTTTTGATTTTATCGCTTGAGCGTCGGCTGAGCGATAAGGTAGCGAAATTGTAACAACTCTTTTTTTCTCATTCCACACTCGAATCCTAGGACTTCTAACTCATTTATACAACTTACCACTTGACACTTTAACTTTTTAAAACTCTTTTTCAACAATAGTTTTGTCAAAAGATTTCCAACATCTTTAAAGCCTAACAAACTCCTCATTTGGCATTATGTGACAAAACATATATTACAAATCAAATAGATTCAATCTAATCTACCCAAAATCAACTAACTCGACTAAACTTTCTTTTCCTTTGTCCAATCTAT
>CAIGRR010221919.1:0-15825 GCA_903798365.1 Fraxinus sp. 1973-6204 | reverse complement strand
TTCCATCACATCAATAACTTTTCCTTCTTTTTCAACTACATATTATTTATCACATCAACAAAAAAAATGCATTCTTTTGAAAATAATGTGCACCAAATAGGGGCTAAGTATTAATAACGGTCAGTAAACATTGCTACAGAGTGATTTTTTAGCAACACTCGATAAACGTTGCAATAAATAAAACTTTTGACAACACTCAATAAACGTTACAAAATGCGACATTAGAAATATTTATTTAAAGAATGTTGTCAAATCTCAATTATGTTAACCAATTGCAACATTCACTTATTAGAATGTTACGATAGACATAATTAACAATACTTAATTACCGAATGTTGCCTTTTATGTATTGCAAAAAAACACTTTTGTTGTAGTGATGTATGATCTTATTTGTTCTTATGTTAACATTGATTATTATATTTTATGTTATTAAGGTTTCTCATTACATATTTCTACATGTCAATGCATCCATAAGCATACATGAAGTTTCAAAAAATAAAAGTTTCCAAATGTCAATGAGTCAATGAATGTTTTTAAAGATATNATTATTATATTTTATGTTATTAAGGTTTCTCATTACATATTTCTACATGTCAATGCATCCATAAGCATACATGAAGTTTCAAAAAATAAAAGTTTCCAAATGTCAATGAGTCAATGAATGTTTTTAAAGATATATATCTCGAATATTTTGTTACAAGGTGTATATTTATGTCATGAAAGGCGTGAGTGGGAAATGGGGTGTGGGGGACTAGCGCACCGGACCAATATTCAATGTTCAATGATAATGCTAATGTTAACCGCTTTGTGATATTACTTATAGGATTTGACCTAGTTTCACATAATAATTGTCCACTGTATTTTAATTGGCAACGTGATACATCAAAGTGAGCTTACAATGTTAATGAAAGGAAAAGGGATACATATTAAGGAATGTCATTTATTTTAAAGTAATTAAGATTCATATAAACATACAATATATGCATAAGATTTGCTTACTCAGCGTTAGCTCATTCCACGCTATCCTTTCCTATTTTCTGATAATGAGAGCTAGATGACATGACACAACTATTTGGGTGAGATGGACTCAGTACTATTCAAATCACATATTTTATTTCTGTTCTAAACTAATAATTTGAAACTTGGGATTACCCTTAATAAATCATTTCGAATCACGTAGTTTTTCTTTATGAAATTTTTGGGAATTTTGTTTATTTCGAAATCTATGCTGTCATTTATATTCAAGCGTGTTAATCATTTTTTTCGCATTTATCGTTTAATAGGAAATGATTGCTAGCACTTATGAGTTTTGGATTTGTAGACTTGTGCTGGTTACAAAAGAGCTTTAGAGCCCGTTTGACAAGGCTTTTAAAAAGCAAAAAAGAACTTTAAAGATCCAAAAGCTACTTTTCTGCTCGTTCGATTATATTTATGAAAATATTTTTGGTAGTTAAAAGAGCTTTTAGAGAAAACTGGTCCAACATGATTTCTTCTAAAAGCACTTTCAGAATAAGAAACTCTTTTAAAAATTAGAAACAAAAATTAAGATTAACTTCCTCCAAAAGCTATTTTACAAGAATCAAAAAACAAAAATCATGTCAAACGAACACTTAAAATATAGGAAGCAAACAAGTTTGAAATTTTAGCTCGGCTCTACCCTGAGTTGAAATGGTTACCTAAGTCACACATCGCAACTATTCTCGAAATGTTTGGAAAGTCGTGGTGTTGGGAGAACTTTAGGTAGAAGAAAGTTATTTTCTCTTTTTTAATTGTCTTTTGTTTAGTTTTTTAATTTATTTTGTTTATATAAATTGTCTTTTTATATCATTTTAATAGAATGTTTGGCTGAAAATAGGGACAGATTGTCTAATCAATAAAATGTTGAGCTTAACAATCCAAAGAAAAAAGGTTTAAGAGGCATAAGCGCCAAATGGGTGAATTACAGTACTAGAGGTTACTGAATTTTCACTATACTTATAACTAGGTCAATAACCTTTAATTTTGTGCAATCAAAACATTAAACTTATTTAGGAGCAATAAGGTCACTCTCTTTGGGTTGTGCCATGCCATTTGAGTCAAAATTAACTATGCCCCTTTTGGGTTCTATTAAAATTTCAATATATTTTTCTTTTTCTCATTTTCAATCATAAACTCTTGAATAGAATAATATTATACGTAAATCAAAAGCTTTTTCTTCTTTTTTAATCCCACGTCCTTCGAAAAATCACTTTTACAACATACATTTTTCCCTAAACCCCATTAACTTTGAGCCCAATACATATGTATCAGCTCATCTAAAATTTTGCTAGAGGTCAATGAACTTTAACTATACTTGCAACTATCACTTAACTTTATTTTGGTACAATCTCACTGCTATACTTTAATTTTCAAGCAATCAAGTTGTTCCATTTGGTGAAGAGAAGATTTAGAGGTTTCTTCATATTTTAATCACAAAATTTCGATCATCATAATGCCAATGTGCAATTTTGTAGTGAGATCACTTTTTAGAACATCATGGATAGATAATAATCAAAGTCGCAATTTTGTAGATGTAAATAGTTCGAGGTATTTACTGTTCTTATCGTAATTTTTTTTTTTTTTTGTTCTCTAAATTATTATGCAATAACTCAATATTATTTTGTATAATGTGCAGGGTTCATGGTGAATGCAAGTTTTTCTCTTGTTATTAGCTCGAAGTTTATATGGCATATGGTTTATACTTGGAAATTGAATTAGCAAAAGGATAGGGGTGAAAAGATACCTCACTTGCAAAACAAGAAATAGTATTTTGTGTTTATATTGGGTTTTTTCAACTAAATTGATTCAACCACCAGTGTTTGTTGGGATTTCATTGTAAGTACATTATAATTTAAAAGTCAAAGTCAAACTTTAACTTTAATCATATATAAGTTCCATATCTATTACTAACTTATCCACAACTTATTTCTATAATTAAATCCAAACAAACACTAAGCCAACCCAGGTAGGCTCGTTGTTGATAGTCAAATGGAGTAACATGGTCGCTCGTAAATTAAAGTGCGGTAGCTTTAATGTACTAACTAAAGTTCCAATGACTTAATTATAAGTATGATAAAAGTTTAATAACCTCTATTGCAATTTACCTGTTCCGATATACTAAAATTAGCAAATATTATTTTATTGTTCTCGGATGCCTAAATTTGATGGCACAAATAATTCCATGTATAGAAAGCCACAATAATAGAAAAATAAAAAACTAGGACTCATTAACCGACGTAACACGACGTCGTAAAGCATGGAAGTGATGGAACAGCACCACCCATTGTCTCTGCCGTGACGGAACATCTTCTGAACATTCAATAAACAAAAGGGAATCAATAAACATATCCGTATCCTTGGAAGAATAGCCTTGTAGTTTTTATCATCCACCACCAATAAACAAGCAAAAATCCATATTTTAGTTCTAACATATACACACACATACTTGAATCTATAGCCTCTAGCTTCAAGACTACTCTCACTCAAAACTCTTATCTTGTTTGCACTCAACAATAACCCTTGTTTGATCTGTCCACGCCAAGTCATTAATTTTTTTCTTAATCCTGTGATGGCTTCTATAACACCCATCTCACAATCCCAGTCCTTATTCAAGAAACCTCAATTCACAATAGTGAATAAGCCTAAGGCTCAGTTTTTGTCAGTACCCACCTTGAGTTTTTCTCAGAGGAAGGCAAGGATGGTGGTGGTTTCAGCCACAGCAGCTGCTGAGAAGTCCAAGAAGAGGTACCCTGGAGAGGCTAAGGGGTTTGTGGAGGAGATGAGATTTGTGGCTATGAAATTGCACACAAGGGACCAGGCTAAGGAAGGAGAAAAGGAGCCTGAGGGTCAGCCTGTGGGCAAATGGGAGCCTAGTGTTGAAGGGTATTTGAAATTCTTGGTGGACAGTAAATTGGTTTATGATACCTTGGATAAAATTATGGAGAAAGCTGCTTTTCCTGAATGTGAGTATGTTTGATTTACTTTCTGAAGCTGATGTGTTTGCTTTTTAAGTTTAAGGTTTGTCTTTGAATCTATTGTTTTGTATAAGTTTTGAGGTAAATTTGATTGAACTGTGCTAGTTGTAGTTAAGAGATAGCTGGAAAGACTCTTTTTATCCTCGATTCGGGTGAACGATTTTTAATTTCAGCAAGAAACGATTGATATGCTATTATGAGATTATAGATCCTCTGTTAGTTCAGAAATTTTGTTCTGTGTCTACAGAGAGTATGATAATATGATATTGATTGTTCGCTGTTATATCAAAAACAATTCATGAAGATCCCTACTATTTTCTCAAAGTTAGAGATAATATTAAGCAATTATTAACTCATCAATATCCCACAACTAGAGGATTGCATCTCCATCACAATGATTATGCCGTAGAGTTATGGATAATGATGTTTAATTACCTAGTTTTTTTCATTCTATTCACATTTCCTTCCCTTGACGCCCATGCCCTGTCATTTACATGTATATTTATAACTAAACTCATAGTAAGAATTGAGTGTGAGTTTTTGCACATTGTTTTCTCTTGTTTGGAACTCTTGCTTTAAAAGACTTGTAATGAAATTGCATCAACACTTTTCTTTATTGCTTGTCATTATCTCGTATCATAACACTCAAAAGTCTGAACGTTTATAACAGATTAATCTTTTAGATTAGGTAGTTAAACATGGCCTCTGCTTGCAGCAATGTGGGTGCCACTTATCTTTCTGTCAATCATGTTGTCTACTTTCTGGAGCAAAGGTTCATTTGTTGTCTCACGCATCAATACTCACCATCAACTTGTTGATGCACACGTGAAACCTCTATCACATGTCAAAGTTTAGCTATTATGTTTCATGATTGTAGCATCTAATAAGGCATCCATCTTGCTGGGTCATAGTAGAAAATCTTGATTATTGGTTAAAAATATGAAATCGCCTATGTTTATGGGATTGCATCACCCTCACCCTAACTATCTCCACAAAATTAGTGGGAATATTCATTATTCTGCAATATCCCACAGTTAGAGGATTGCAACTCCATCAGAATCAATCTCTTCATTTCATGCAGGGACTAGTAATCTTTAATTACCATAGGGCTGTCTTCCCATATTCCACCTCTTGCCTACATAAAAATATAGCTCTCCTAGGTAGAATTGAGTGTAAGCTTTTGCAGTTTAGCATAATGTTTTTCTAGCTTAGCTCTCTTGTCATGCAAATACTTGTAATAAAATTGCTGAAATATTTTTCATTATTTCTTGCCATCATTTTATATTGTATAGATGACCTTGACTTTCACTTTTCAATTCCACAAGCGCAAAAGGCAAATAGGGTCTGCAATTTTGTTGGTTTTCTGGAAGCTATATGAGTTAATAAATTTTTTTTTTTTTTAAAGGAGGATCCCCCAACTTATTTGGATTTATTATAAAAGCATTCATTTCAGAAAGTTATGACTTGTGTATGATTTGTATCCTACGTATCAGCTCCAATGAGAAGTCGCTGCATTTCTCCGGAATATGAGCTTTTTATACTCCTGAATAATATAGATTGCAATTGTGAGACTAATCTTTGTATGCAGCAAATATGTGTCCCAGTCCTTTGGTGCTTTCCTAACCCTTGTAGTACTTTCCTGCATCCTTATATATACCTCATCCATATCTTATTCAATGTAGACCTAAACCCATATATTTAACTTCCTGGCCGTGTGCATAATAGTTCTTTGCTGTGGCAAAATTAATTATCACTTTATTTGCTTCTACAATTTTCTGTAAATCAGCTTCCACTTTTCATTTTGGGGAAGAAATCCACATGAGAAATTAAGTGCTGTTGATGTAAAACATGCTTGATCAACTTATCAAGAAAATGCTTATCATTATTTAAAGAAACACGAGACCTTTTATTTCAGATACTGCAGAATGGTCTTCAGAGTGTGACATTGTTTTGTCTTTCACTCTAGTACTCACTCTTTTGCTCAGGAGTTGCATTCTTGAATAAGTTTCTAACAGTAGTAAAGAAAGTAAATGCACATTCTTCAAAGTCTTTGTTTGCTATTTGTAAGTTAGTGATCAGGGGGTTTTGGTGAAGTTCTGATTAGTTTTGTTATTTTGAGTTCAGATGCAGAATTTAGGAACACAGGGTTAGAGAGATCAGAAAGCCTTACAAAAGATTTGGAATGGTTTAAGGCGCAAGGTTATGCCATCCCAGAACCATCTTCTCCTGGTGTTAGCTATGCTCAGTATCTGGAAGAACTATCCGAAAAGGATCCTCAGGCATTCATTTGCCACTTCTACAACATATACTTTGCCCATACAGCTGGTGGGAGAATGATCGGGAAGAAGGTAAGCAATTTCAGTTTAAGAAAGAATAGGCATTTTGAACTTATTTCTGATTTGAGCTTCACTTTATGAGCTATACTGTGTCTAAAGCTGTAGTTCTGGTGTGTAATATGATAAAATGATTAATCCCCTCATTTTTCTGAAACAACATTGTGCAATTTTCCCGGTCGTGATCCCTATTTTCTCAGAGATGGTCTGATCTCTCATCTTCGATTCGTTTAGAAAGCATGCTGTGCAAAATCTAACACCCAATTGAGCATAGTTTTCTTTATGTTACTGGAAGGAAGAATCCTATTTAGAGGCAATGTTAAACTCAAATTATGGCCTCTTTTCCATCAGGTAGCAGAAAAGATCCTTAACAAGAAGGAGTTGGAATTCTACAAATGGGATGGAGACTTATCCCAATTGTTGCAGAACGTTCGAGAGAAGCTGAACCGGGTTGCTGAAGTAATTTCTTAAACATCCCTTCTTAACTTTTCACGCAATATTTTTAACTCTTTGGTATGTAATTTTTGATATGATACTCGATCTCTTATCTAATTCTTGGATGTGGGAATTTTGGTCAGAACTGGACTAGGGAGGAGAAGAATCATTGCCTGGAAGAAACCGAGAAATCATTCAAGTTTTCTGGGGTAGTTTTCTGGGGATATCCTTCGTTTGATATTGTCATGATGAACAAAGTAGCAGTTTTCCTCATGTAATCGTGTTCATTAAGTGTAATCACTGTTAATATTCCATACATTGTCGATTTCTATTATTTCAAGGTTCATGTTTTATGTGCCAATTGTACTCTGTGTTGCTTAATCTTCCGAGGAAAGATTCTCAAACACGTGCAATATTAGGTAACTAAAGCCAAGTGTTCCCTCCTATCTACCCCGTTTTAGACATAATTTTTATTCAAACGCACAATGGTACATTAAACACTATAACAGTTCTTCTGGCCAGTAGAACTCAACAGCATATGTTCAAGAAAATTTGCAAAGAGAGAGACAATTCAAGAGCAAATGAAATTACTAGCCACAGTCTAGCAGTTGGAATTATTCACACCCCTAATTGGTGACTGTTGTTTATGGGCAAGGCTGACTTCATTCAACGTGCTGTAGAACTTGAAACTAGGAAGAAATTGCAAAACTGACAATGGAGAGGGAGTTTGCTACGATAGATTGGACTTTGCCGCCTAGTACTATAGTTGAAGTGGAAATTTGTTTAAGAGTTTCAGTAGAATTGATAATAACAACCTTTCATTCTTGAAGTGAATTAACATGTAATTTGTCAGAAATGATACTTGTACGGGAGAAATGTATAGGCAATTTTCCAAGTGTTGCTTCAGCACTTGATTGACTGTTTTAACTACAGCAGACTATTTTGACTATGTTTTTTGTCCAAAATTCAATGAAATGTTGCCACACACAGCATTGCTCGTAAACTCATTTTGTGCAATTATTGTTATTTATGGTCGAGTTAGCTAATATACAAGGGCTCAAAGTTATAGGTAGGTTTTACGGGCACTTAGCTATTTGATGATCATATGATTCCTAATAATATAACTTGAATTTCCTATTTAGCATCGATAACATTAGTTTGAACATCTTGTGGTTGCCCAAACGTACTGTTTCGAGCTGGGACCTATGTTGTGCCATGCATGTCAAATGTAACTATGGCAAACTAGATGTCCTCTTAGTCTGGCTTGAGAAGGAGAATTATAAAGCTAAGGCTATTAACCATTTTAGCAGGTTCTACTCAGCTATAATCCTAATCACCACCATAGTAAGGGGGATTACTCTATGCTCCTATACCGATAAAAAAAGTCATATCCAGACGGGGTGCATGAAGAGCAGAAGAAGAGGGGAGAGTTGATAGAGGCAAAACAAGTTCAGAAGAAAAATCATTTTCCTTCAAAAGCCACTGAGGAAAAACTTTAGCTGCTATGTGAAGAAAAAACCCAGAAGCAAGGAATGAATAACAGTTATTGGCCAGACTGGATAACTTCAGTAAAGGGCTACGGTGCGAGGGACACTCATTCTAACATTTGATCTAATGAAATTCATAAATGTTGAGAGGAAAAAGAAAAAAACTAGCAGTAATTGCACTTCCTCGGAGAACTGGAGAAACATGAATGATCTGGTTTGAACCTGTCTTAACTGAAAGGCTGCATTACAAACGATTGATGAACGATTTTGGCTAGCAAGTTTACGCCATCATGTTCCTTCAACAATTGTAGCATGAGGAAAATTGATATTGAGTACATTAATGTCTTTCTACGTATCTTTAAAATTTTCTCAGCACCACGAAAAAAAGTTTAAACTGTTGCATACTAATGAACCCTGGTACAGCCATGCCATCTCTGATAGCGACGAGATATATGAATTCAGAGAGGAACTAAATGGCACCGTACAGTGAAGATCCAAAAATTGTATGTTAATTGTCACGTGTGCTCATGAAACCACCAATGAAGCCTGCACCATTACAATCACCACACAGAATCTCCTTTTTACCCCTGCACAAGAGTTGACATGAATATTAAACTGGTGATTGATAAGAGAGATGGTTGTTAGTTTCTGCAGCAGGTGGAAGCCATACAGTGATATATGAATCCAGGAAGTTGGAGGGATTAGAGTGAAATGAAGGTGAGAATGTCTAAAGGGAAACGCTAAGAGGTGCAACAGCATGCCAACTCAACAGTTAGGGATCAGGTTAACTAGGCATATTTGCCCCTGATAAAGGAAGAGGGACGAATTAGAATTACTACAACGACAACAAATTAAGCCTTCTTTCCAATACACTTGGAGTATGCTACATGAATAGTTTTTGGTTCTCCCTTCGGTTCTTTGCTAACCTTTGGTCTAGTGAAATTCATAAATGTTAACTTGAAAAAATAGCTAGCATTCATTGTACTTCCTGAGAGAATAGGAAAAACATGTAACATGCATTGCTTTCAGACTTGATCTTGTTTTAACCTTTCTTAATAGCATATGGAAAGTGCATTACAAATACTTGTACTGTTTTGACTAGCCAATCATGCTATCAGGTAGCTTCAACAATTGTATCGAGTACGAGGGAAATATGAAATTGAGTACATTACTCTCTTCAAACATTTTCCCATAAAAAAAAAAAAAAAACTTTTGTACTATAATACAGCCCGGTACGTCCTTGCCATCCTGATAACACCAAGATGAAATATTCAGGGGGAAACCAATGGCACCTTATACTGAAAATCCAACATTGTATGTTATTCGTCCTGTGTACTCAGGAAACCACCAACGAATCCCGCACCATTACAATTACCGCACAGAATCTTCTTTTGTCCACTGCACAAGAGTTGACATGACTATAAACTGGTGACTGATAAGAGGTTGCTAGTTTCTGTCATAGGTGGAAGCCATATTGTCATATATGTACCTCAGACGTAAGAATTTTTTTTTTTCTAGGAGGAAGAGGGGGAAGAGGGATTTGACTTTACAGTTAAGAATCAAGTTACTAGGAAACTTTGCCATGTTTTTCTGTAGCCAGTTCCGATAAGGGAGGCGGTGCACTAGATTGACATAAACTAAACCTTGTTTCAAATAAATCTATGGTCAACTATGTGAAATCACTTTGTACATTTGGTTGGGGCATCCCTCACAACCAACATGTTGCATCGGATATTATGTGCATGAAAAGTGGGTAAGAGTTGAGACCTACCCCCATGCGACATACTTTGACACTAGAAGAAATTGAAAGTAAGCAAGGGTTTTCACGCTCCAATGGACATAGATAGATAAACAAGTTAGTCCAAAATAATAGAATTACAATTGGAATTTGGAATACAAGGAGATCAATAAGAAAATCCTTGGAACTAATAGAAGCGACGCATGTGAAGAAATTAACACAACTTGCAAAAAAGAGTTGGGAGAGAAGGTGAAAGAATTGAGAAAACAGGATATAAAATAATTATAAATGAAAGAGTAGAAATGGGATTGGTACCAAATTTAAAAGACAAACTCTTAGAAGTTAATAATTATATCAGTTAAACTCAGTTTAGGGAAATCTCAACTAGTGTTATTAGTACTTGTGCTCCACAAATACTATAAAATAAAGAAATAAAGCAATGGTTTTGCTAAGATATGGAAAAGTTGCACAATGCAATTCCTACCAAGATAAGATATTTGCTGAATAAAATTTCAACGCTCATGGGGAAAAAACATTACTCAATGTTACTCCATATGAAAGAAGTACAAATAAATTTTGATTGGGAGGAAGAATATAATATTATTTTGGACTTTGAGAAGGCTTATAATTTGGAGTTAGAAATATATGCTTCAGACTCTTATATAATAAATTTTAGGAAATAGGCAAATGTAATTAATAGATCATTCTTACTAGGAGGAGAGAGAGATCACTGTGTAAAGATTTTAAAGTAATAACTGATGAAGAGCATATGTGGCATGAATTGGTGATACTTGATGTGTTTATAAAGAAATTGACAAGTATAAAAGAGGTTCAAGATCATCGAACAAGATAGTGGAACTTGCAGAGTAAAAGACAAATAATTTTCAAGGATAAGAGTTTTGAGTAAAGGAAACTAGGATATAGATGGAGATAGCAAAATGATGAGGCCAGTAATATCTGAACTTAGAAAAGGAGGTTTTTGGAGAGTCTAAGGGTAGAGAGGCCACCTAATGAGGAAAATGGTGCTGCAATGAGAAGGTAAATATTGCACTTAAGCTAATACAGAATGATATAGAAATTTATCTGAACAAAAAAATGCAGAGATTTCGAAACTTATAATTTAGCTAAAAAGAAGCTAAGAGGGTGGTTCATGCCTTGATAGAAACATATAAGTAGCATAGTTATCTTGGAACTTAGAAGGGAAGAAAGTTGTGGCTAGCTATCTTAACAAAAAGAGAAGGGTCGGATCTAAATCACATTAAAGAAACATTAAAGAAAACAATGGAGCCACTAGAGAGAATTGTTCGGTATCATAGAGGAATTGTTTTATTTAGGTGCCATTACTAAGAAAGGACTTAAAAAAAGATTGTATAGGGTTATCGTGGGTTGTATGAAAGTTTACTTTTATAGTGATTCTATGTGCTCAATAGATTAAAAAGCAATTTTTACAAAATGGCTATTAAACCAGCTATGCTTTATGGTACCCAGTGTTAGGTCATTAAAAGATAAAATGTCTATAAGACAAACTTAGTGGGAATGAAGATGTTAAGATAAAAGTCAAAGTCATACTATAATGGAAAACGAGAACATAGAGAAACTAGTTGTGAGACACTAATTGAGGATAAGTTAAGGGGCAAACAATTAGGCAGATGGGGCATGCCTTGTGTATATTTAAAGATATCTTATTGACAAAACGACTTAATCTCAGTGGACTTATTAGAACAGGAAGACACACACTAAAAAAATATGACTTGATGGGGTTGCAAAGGATTTGATTACTTTGGATCTCCTTGTATATATAGTGTTGGATCCAACAGATCAGTGTATACGGATTCATCCAGTTGTCTTCGAATATATTCGGAAGAAGAATTGTTGCTGTTATTGTTGGATAGAGTTAAGTAGGCATAGATTTAGTTATAGCTCAAGTAAGCCTCTTAAAAATCAAAACTTGATGAAAACCAAGATGCTCTACTGCTTATGTGAAGACCGACTAACGCTCACTTTGAGAAGATATTAGAAAAAGAGAAGAGTGTGAGATAAAATTATACTATCTAGTAAAGGGAAATGGAAAAGGAGTGATGGGTCGCTTAGTACATCCTAAAAGCAGAATATGCAAAGTTAAAGCCAGATGCATGAAGCAGTAAATCAAAAGATTTACTGTAACGTGAAATTTACCAAAAGTCTAATAAGATATTGCTTGATAAAGTGAATAACCTAGACGTTACATTATACATCAAGAAGACAAGGGGAATTTTATATGGTTCCCAGATAACAAATGAATAGTTTTAGAAAATCTATTTTTGGCTCTATATTCAGACAAGGTATTGCAAAATTCATGTTCCTTGTGCCTTGAACATTAATTTTTCCATCTTTTATATCATTTTTTTCTCCAGAACACCATAATGTTTCCAGAGTCAATATTCCAATGAACCAATATGGGTGTCTCAAGGCAGGACGCTAAAGGCAGACAAAGTTCATAGGTTTGAGTTTGAGATTTTATCAACTTAAATTTGGGAAGTCTCAAAATCTTAACAACTTATATAAATTGTGAGCTGGGATGAGAATGACGTTTGGAATAAATATTGCTACAAGAGTATTTTGGGTTCAATGTCAGATGCTTGACAAAAAGCAAAATTAACCAGCGAGAGTACCTGCAAAGCCAACACAATGCTCCAGCTTTGAACTGCCCATTGAAGTGATCTACAGAGTTAATTCCAGAACCTTTGCACTGTGAACATGGTACAGCACCTGACAAATGTATATTGGAAAAAGAAACATTGTGAAGTCAATAATCAGATGATCAAGGAAAGAAAAGTCACATAAGCATTAGCATGAGTGCAAGGTAAGCAGAGACAACAGTGTGCTAATTTAATCTGTCAATTAACATTAGTCTTCAACTCGAGTAAACTTTTAACAATTACTCATCCACCAACCAACGGGAAGCTTAAACCATACATGAATGACAATGCTTTGTGTAAAAGCTTTGCTCAAGAAAATAAAAAAGATGAATTTCCTTCCAGACTTCGTACAAATATGTTAAGATTAGAAATTCAAATTAACCTAACGATAAAAGCTTTTCCTGATAAAGAATAATGGAACCTGTGCATAGGTTGATCAGAAAATCAAGTCGCCCAAGAAAATATCAGAAGGGCAAAAATTGGAGAATTAATATAATGAGAGAATAGCAAACCAATCCAGCTATAAAAGTGCAAATGATGAGACCATTACTCAAATGATCTCTGGTAAACTCAGTAGGTTTGCAAGGACAAACATAACTCAAGTATATAAAAAGAATTATTAAAAGAGTTCCTAGTGCAGTCCATTTGGGGATTGCTATCACCCTGAATGCAAAATTAACCAAAGTATGAAACTAAAATGCTTCGAATACCTCCCTGATACCCATAAGGGAAAAATATAATTGGCATACATTGTCACAAAAAGAGATGAATGAATGCCAATGATGCGACACATAGAAGGAAGGAAGTGAGCATCAGGTTAAATAATTGATCTGTGACAAATAATCTAATTGAAAACAACCATAGTGGAAGTTAAAATAACTGTTTTAAACTTTTGGTATTGAAATAACATGACAAACCCTAAATTAACAATACAAAAATTTTGACCCCTTCAAAAATGTAAATGGAAATAATATTACTTGCAAAAAACACAGAAATTTGTCCTGACTATATATGATGCATAATTCAAATGACGAAGGAAAACTAATGGTGTCGATCAAGAATATAAAAGTAGTCACTAGACTGTGATTCTTTAACTTACCATTACCCTCACAGTCAGCACAAAGTATGCTATTTGATTTGGTGCTTGGTTTGTTGCCTGTAGCCTGTAGATTAAGGCAAGACTGAATTTCAGCATTAAAAACAAATATGATGGGAACATGGAGCAAGGGAAGAAAAGACGTGCAAAAAACCTTAGCAGAATAATAGGAGGTCTCAAATGAGCCAGATTGGGATAATAGTGTCCACCTTAAGTTTAAAAAGGACCAAATGCCTTATAGCCAAGATAACAATTTATTGTGTTCGGTTTAAGCTATCAACAATTTACTAAGAGTTTTGTTTTGCAGTTACATCTTCAATCCATGAAATAAATCATTGGAGATGTATGAAAATAATAAATAATAAATAAAAAAATTGTTGTTACTTGTAGTTGAGTAGTTATCAGTTATCACTCATTTCATTGGATTGCGCTTTATTTAAACTGCATATTGCAGAATAATAATTTTTTGCCTATATATATACTACGATTTTTCATTAATCTTTATTTTTCCGATTCTTCAATCAAAATGGAATCTAATTGAAAGTTGCTTTAAGCCCTGTGAACATGAAGAATATGAACTCAAATGTCCCTTGCAAGCTCTATAGGTAGAACCACCTCCCTTGTCCTGTTGCCCATGTCTAAGCTGAAAATTTTATTTATTTAAAATTTGTATTCAAGCTCTTTGTCAACAAATTAAGACAGAAAAGTGAGGTATTCAAGTGCCAATGAACACTCACATTAACCTTTAAAGCTTCAAAATTAGCTTTTCTCGAACTGGTGGTGCAATCATTGATCCATTCAAGTTTCCTATTAGCAAAATTACCACTAATAAGCCCTGAACAAACAATCAAGAATTCACATTAAAAATGATTTCATATAAACATAACAAAGTAAAACTAAGAAGATCAAGTATCCCTGCCCCTAACCCACTTCCACAATTACAAAAATAAAGTGAATTCATAGAAATTCAAGAGTTGGCATGCATATAAAGCACAAATAGCATAAAAATATGTACGTCTGTATATGTATATGTGTAGAGAGAGAGAGAGAGAGTACTGGGTTTGTCAAGGGTCTTGACGGAAATGGGATGTACGGAACAAAGAGAATTCGCCATTTCAAGTTAAAATTAGAGCTCAAATTTCAGGGAGATTAGCCTTTCCGCTACACTAGTAGATAAGGCCCTGTTCTGTCTCTCTTCCTATGTGACATATGAGAATTTTAATACTTTGGCAGAATTATGTATATCTTCCTAAACTATCAATTAGTGTACTTTTAGGTCTTCAACTTTCAAAAGCGAAAGTTCTGAATCCCAACCTATTTAGAATGGTAGAATCGTCAAACCACCTAATATCAAATATGTAAAAGTCGCATGTTTTAATTTTATTTCTTCCATAGAGAGATCTAGATTCTTATAATTAAGGGCCTGTTTCAATCTCATTTTTTATGTAAAATGCCTTTTGGATGGAAAATGTGAAGTTAAAAATGAAGGAAATTTTTTGGATTATGTGTAATATTATTTTATTAAAGAATGTGTGGTTGAAAAGAAGAGAAAGAAAAAAATATTTTTAAAAAAATGGGGATCGAACAAGATTTAAATAAGTTACTCTAGTCTTGAAATCAAAATTTCCAATCCCTGGGTTTTTTTACGATAGATTTTCTAACCACTCAAGTAGGGATTAAAAGAGGATACGAAAAATATACAAAAATAATAAATTTATGGATTAGGTGTTGAATATATTCACAAAAATATTGATAAGCCCAAAAGAATTATAAAAAAAATCCTTTTTTTTTTAACTCCAAATTGTAGAATTTTTTTTTTTTCAATATTACAAATCACAAATTTGTTTGTTGTGATATTTATAAATAATAAGATGTGATGTGTCCACCGTAGAGGAAATCACAGTGTGTCCTCCGGCTATATATGACAAAACGAGTTTTTGGAAAGAGAATTTATTTTTGGGCTTATTAGCACAAAACGTCCTTACGTTTGACAGTTAATGTGCAAAACGTCCCAACGTTTCATTTTTTTACATTTTCGTCCCTATTTTAACGTTTCAGTGTGGAAA
>CAIGRR010221832.1:0-22267 GCA_903798365.1 Fraxinus sp. 1973-6204 | reverse complement strand
TTATACGTAAAGCATGATTAAATGATAAAGACAGGCTCCGAGTTTGGGCGAAGGTTATGCAAAATTTTGAAAATGATGATTTTTAAAACTAAAACTATTTTTGACCTCAAAAGAAAAAAAAATATTTTTCCAACTTTTAAAAGAATAAAAAACGACACTTAGATTGTTCAAATTTGAATTTTATAAAATAAATTAATAAAACCTAACAATAAAATTATATATATCATAGAGTAATAATTTGAGTCAATAATTTTTTTTAAAAAAATTATTTTGAAAATGAAAACTAATAATATATAATTGTTTAGTTATTATTTATTGTATTAAAACTTAAACAAAAAGTAGAAAAACAAAGAATTGAACCACATACCTCTATTGCACAAAATGATCCTTCTACCATATGAGCTACACTTCTTTTGTTGAACATTGGTATAATTATTAATTAATATTTAGTTATTGCTTACCGTGTTTAAAAATTAAAAAGAGAATGTTGTTGAAGGGAATCGAACCCAAGTATCTCACGTGGAATTATATCTTCTATTCCAAATGATCTAAGTGCCATTTCTTTAATGGTTGTACAATATATATATAATTTTTTTCATAAATCTTAATTAATTTTTTTCCCAGTGGATCCAGCACGGGCGGCAGCGCCGGATCGCTGGGTGTTGGATCCGCCCCTGTTCAGAATCCTTGTGCTTAATTTACACTTATTACCTGCTCCCATTTGAATTAGCGGGACCTGTTTTTCCATACAGAGAGAAGCGGTGGAGGCTCTAATTCAAGAACTTCCAAAGTTCACGCTTAAGACTGTTCCTGTTGATTGCAGTGAGTGTCCAATCTGTTTGGAAGAGTTTCGTGTGGGAAATGAGGTAAATATCTTCATTGATCAGTTTATAATAAGTCAAAAGTTGAAGTCCAAACTGGTTAACACACCTTTCCATTCTAAGCAATTGAGATTATCTAGTAAAAATCTCCACACACCAACTTAAATTAGCAATTGTAATTTGACCATGCCAGGAATAAGAAGCTCTTAAAATGCTAGATGAACAAGCGCATACCTCAGCCATCTTGATGCCTAGTCTTGAGGCACAAGCCTTGACAAATGGCACTCGAGGTGTAGAATGCGAGCCGCGCCTCAAGGTATAAGCCTCGTACAACTTTTTAAAACACTTGTAACCATACGTGATTGTCAACCCCATAAAAGTATCCTATTGGGCTTTGCATTATTTTGCTTCCCGAAGAGTGAACAAATTTCTGGAAGATGGCTTTGTTGGGAGAGTTCGAATTGGGGGTCCTACCTCCAATATACTAGACCACATACTACGGAAAGGCCTAATTGTTCCACTCCTTAAATTCTGTGTTTCATTTCCCACCTCTTTGCTTTGCTAGCCTCCCTTTTAATCTCACGATCAGAAATGCAAAGACCAAAAACATATACATGCACTCTCGATGGAAGGAGAAAGATGCTTGTCAAAAAGCGTTTAAAGTTTGAGGTATCATAGAATTAGACCTTCTATTAACGCTATGTTTAATTGTTTATAAGTCACGTTGAGTCTGCCATTCGGTTGAACGATGTAGAACAAGTCAGAGAGCTAAAAGTGGAAGGTAGATTAGTTTATTTAGACAGTTAATGTATCACGGTCCCCATTCCCCTTCAAGATAGATAATTAAATGATTCGTGGAATCTAAAAGATAAGAAACTTCAATAATAATGTACAGAAGTGGGTGGAGTGAGCTCCATCTTTATATTTCAGACCCAATGAAATATTTTTTCTGCTTTTTATTACTTATTATCCCTGGGTGGGTGAGAAGGGGAGGAGGGAAAGAAATCTAGAAACCATTTTTGACTTGAATTTAAGGCACTGGTACTTATCAATAGACATCACTTGACTTGATGCAGGTTCGTGGTCTTCCATGTGCTCATAATTTCCATGTTGAGTGCATTGATGAGTGGCTTCGGCTGAATGTAAAATGCCCTAGATGCCGTTGTTCTGTCTTTCCAAACCTCGACTTAAGTGCCTTATCCAATATCCATGCCGATCCAGAGCGGCAATCGTCCAATGTACTGACTATAACTCAATATGTGAGAACCCAACCTCCTAGCCAGAGCTATCTATTGAGACTACAGGGATTGCTTCGTCCAGTTCATGCGGAGAATACCGGGTCTGTCAGTGAAGCAAACAGTGTGGAAACAACTGAAAACAGAGACCTACCAATTGCAACTCCTGGTCGAGCTACTACAGAGCCTGTACAGGTAGTGGTTGAACAGTCAATAACCCCTCGATCTTGACATAATTTTTGTGATCTCTTGGAAGATTCTAATCTCTAACCCCTCTTACACTTCGTCTTTGTAGTCTCTCTTTAATCCAATTGCAATGAATAGAATACATTGCCCATACTTTTGGGTTATCTTTCAGGAAAATTGCACCTTTGATACCCAACCTATTATCCGACTAGCAATTTGATCCTAACCTTTCAAAAGGAGCATGTTGGTCCTCAACCTTCGTGCTAAATTGTACAAATTTTCTTTATTTTATCATGTGGTGCTCAGGAAATTATGCCTCCCTCACCTCACTTCGAAGTTCTGGCACTTGCAAGTTGATAAACAGAACTTATGTTCATAAAGTTGGAAACATGAGAGTTATGCAATGAATTAACACAGATTTTGACGGTGTGAGTTGGTGAAGGTTGATTGGTAACTCGCTACTTTAATAGATTGTAAACAGCAGGTGCGCTGCTCCCTGTTCTTTTTGTTAGAATTTTTACTCTCATATTTTGATAAACCCAGTGCCACGTAGAGACTGTACCGTTTATGTTTTTATGCAACTATTTATTATTATTTTTTCTTAATCTGTTCCTTTATTTTGTAATAATTTTCGAGGATTCGAAGTTTTGGGGTATTGAAATTCCATGATTTTTCACTCTTATTTTTATTTTTTAGTCAATGGATTTAAGCTGAAAACTTAGCTTGTGTTCAGTATGTACGTTGAGAAAAATTTTGTGAATTACAAACCCATGACAACTTAGGGCATGTGGATTACTTACCGATGAAAGAAGGAAAAAGTTGGTTTTTATTTTTGTTGTGGTCGGGCATTTCTCTCTTAATCATATTCATTGAAGCGAACATTAAATTGTTGACTTTGAGTTCAACTTTTTAGCATTTTTTCATAAGCGTCATAACCAAAAAATGGTTTCTGCAGAAAGATTTTTTCTTCATCGGAAAGTTCCTCTTTATGAAGCAAAAAGCAAGGATACTTTAGAAAGGCTACTTGATCAACTCGTCCCTCTACTCAACCGGATCGATTTGAAACTTGAAACGAAAACAATTCTTTTTCTCTTTCTTCTCAATCTTCCCCATATTGATACACACAAACTAGTAAATCGTACTAAATATATTGACCTCAAAATTTTGTTAGATATCTTGATCAACAGAAGTTCCTGTTAGCAAGTCCGGCCGCACTGATTTGGTTGGTTGATCGATTCTGACTAGTGACTTCAACCATCAAGTTAGAAAGTATTAAAACAAAGTTAAGAAAGAGCAATTATTTTATCTTATCAAAGTGTAAATGATCATGCGATATGTAGCAGGTGATGTATCACATCAGCATTCTCGTCGTCGTCGTCCAAAATCATAAGCTGTTGGATTGTTGCATGTGGAAGTATGAGGCAGAAAACAAAGAATCAAATAGTTATTTCCACATCCTCCTATCTATCTAATCTAAAAATCGACAAATTCAAAGAATATCAGATATTTGAAAAGCTCACACTGTACACCTCGCCATCACTTTCTTTTCTTCTTTATACCAAGATTCTCAATAAACGAGCATAGGAATTTCTATGGAAAACCCAGAACCCATTACTCACAAGAAAACTCTGAGAAGAAGCAGTAACAGTCACATATCAATGTCGGATACCGAGTCGCAAGGGAGTCAAGTTGACTCGTTTCAACACCCCCTCCGATCAAACTCTCTTCACCACTCCAAGGGTCCAGTTTTCTACCCAGAAAATGATGTTTACTACAAAAGTGGTAATGGTGGTAAAATATCATTGTCTGATTGTAAAGCTCTTGTTCCTGTTGATAATTACTACTCCCCTTTACCATCTCCGGGACAATCCATTTTTCCGTCGAGTTCTCAGGCCAATGGAGGAAAAGGCAGGCTGCCCGAGCCACAATTGGAAAAGCCCGCATCCGAAAATGTTGATTTAAGGGCAAGTCCTCCGGCCACTGAAGGAAAGGTCTGGAGAACCTTTTCTCCCTTCACGAATGTGAATCGTGAGTTTTCAGGGAAGGGCAGACGGGGGCCAACGTCAGTCGTGGCATTCAACCTGTCTGGAAGGGAGGAGCCGGTGGGTGGCGGTGGAGAGGATGAGGTGGGAGGAGAGAGGCCGTCACGGGCAGCAGTGGTATCAATATTGAGGAGATCGAAAAGAAAGGTGACGGTGACGAAGGCAGCTTTGGGGTTCAGAGTATGTGAAGTGATAGTGTGTTTGATTTCATTTTCTGTTATGGCTGCTGATAGAACTCGAGGATGGAGTGGTGATTCCTTTGATCGATACAAAGAGTACAGGTTAGCATTCTTTCTTCTGCTTCTGCATATTATACTTTAAATTGCTTATATGTGTGATCCAGTACAAAAATGCGCATTTCAAATTTTGTTTACAATATTGATGCTTGGATTCCTCGAACCTTACCTGCAAAAAGGCAGAAGAGAAGTTTGAAGTTTCTGATTCTTCTCTCGTGTTAGAGAGCATGTTTCGATGTTGCTTAAAATTTACTTGCTTGCAAAAAAGTTAAATTTATTAGTAAGAAGAGTAATTTGAAAATCAAGTTAGATAAAATAATTATCTTGATCCATCATGTTCTAATTAAGCTGAGAGGTGTAGGAGATGATAACTTTAAATTGAGGCTAGTTTTGCTTTCGTAAATTATGCAAGTGAGGTCAGAGGCATTTTAAAGGCAAAATGGGGATGAAAATTTTGTGGGCGGAGTTAACATGATTGTTGGAGTATTGGGGTGATTTAATCGAGATCCATGATCTTTGGGAATAATTCTTGCTGTGCTATCAAACCAGGTGTGATTGAAGTATCGTCGTTAGGCTCAGGGCTCGGCTTTTACATTGACATTGGGATTGGTGTGTATTCTGTATCATCAAATTGTATATCATGCAGTTGAAATTTCTTAGATTAATTTGTTTACTGTTATATGGATTTAAGGTGAGAATACAGATATAGGAAAGAATTCATAGATGAAATTTTATATTATATATAATCAAGTTGCTGACCTCTAATTGAGTTGTGATCATTTGTTGCTTAAAGTAGATTTGCCCAACCATGTTATGATTTAATTATGTCTTATCGTTGCACAGGTATTGTGTAGCCGTGAATGTCATTGGATTTGGATATTCGGGATTTCAAGTGTATGATCTTACCTACCATTTGGTCTCAGGGAAACATGTCTTCTCTCACTATCTACGTTACCATTTTAATTTCTCAATGGATCAGGTAACCAGTTTTCTTCTGTATTCTTCAGCTGATGCAAACTTCTCTTGTATTGTACTAAAAAAATACACGCGTGTAGTATATTAGATTTTGGTAGTGTTTGGTGACCTCTGAACAGGTTGTAGTGTCACTCTAAAATGCAGCTGCTAGAGATTGAATTATATCATCATTTTTATTTACAATTGATCACTTTTATTAGAACTAGTTGTTGAACCGTCTGATCAAGCTTAAAGTCTTAGAGAGTTGACATATATTCTTGTTTAACTTCAGTTTTTGACACATACCCTCACATGCATGTCAAATTCGTGTTTTTCATTGAAAGCCTTACACATTCACAAATTTCAAAAACTAGGTCACGGTAAGAGAAGGGCATGTGTATTTATTTAAATTTTGTATTTCAAAGCGCCCCTTGTATGCAAACTGAATTCATTTTTTGTCAAAGACGTGAGTTTTACAAGCACAATTTTCATGAAGGAGCAGCGGCAACACCTATAGTTCGACAAAGGTACATAGTAATGCTCCAAACTAGAATAGACAGTATAAAAAACTAGATTTTTTTCTCTCTGGATACTATCCAGTCAATCCGCTCTACAACGCAATCCACTATAGTTTTTACATTATAGTCTGGTTCCTTGGATACTTGTACTATAGATTTTACATTATAGTTTGGTTCCTCGGATACTTGCTCAAAGAAACATTGCACTTCTTGTCTGGCAGATTCTGGCATATCTTATAATGTCGGCATCATCTTCAGCAGCAACAAGGGTGGACGGATGGACATCTACTTGGGGGAAAGATGAGTTCATGATAAGGGCAAGTGCATCCATTGCAATGTCTTTTCTTGCATTCATTACCTTTGCCTTGAGCTCTATTATATCTGGCTACGACCTCTTCAACCGAGAAGCAGTTTAATCTCTTCACCTTCGGTCAATTTTTTTTTTTTTTTTTTAACAATTCTTAGAATATTCTGCGCTGAAATGACTGCAGATAATTTCTAAAGTTGTACAGTGTTAGATTAACAGCATTGTCTTTTTGTGGTTAGGATTGTTGTGCAGTTTTAACATCGGTATTATTTGGATAAATAAATCAAGTTCCTCTGCATTTAGCAAAAATATGTGTATTAAATGTGTTTAGACCGTCTAGACCCAGACCACCAAGCTTGTAAAAAGCATGGCCCTGTCACAGAACAGACTACTGCTCAAAGATAAATGTAGTGGGAGGAGGAAAACAAAACAGACTACTGTCATATTATTAAATAAATAAAAATATGTTCAATATTGGACAATGCGATGATAGCCACTGCCAACAAACTGTTGTTCATCACCGCCGGAGATCAATAGCGTCCCTCGTAGGAAAATTTCAATTCAGAGGCATAGAGTCCCTGACAATTCTTTATTCCTCTAAAAAAATAACCCATTAGACCACACATTCTTGTAATGAAATATTGTATGCAGTGAATAAAAAAAAATGTTGTTTACCAAGATTGGGAAGGAATGAAACAAATTAAAACAATTGAATGGAGTAGGAAAGCTATGTAATTTTAATTCCTCCAATATCGTTAACAATTGACCATTGACAATTGGATTCGATTCTTGACTATTATTTTCATAAGCATAATAGTGCCAAGAGAGGACCGTGTTTCAAGCTGTTCAAGAATAGTGTGTCGAGTACTGAACTATCAAAACATCAGTTCAATGTTTTTATCTGACCCCAGTATATGAAATGCCATCATATTAGAAGAAAGAATGCAAAAATGTTCACACTATTACTTCACAACAGAAACAGCATGGTATCTGCCAATGGCTAAAGGATTTAAAGCCAAACAGTATTATCAAAAGCTGATGCCCTGAACCAGCAATTGACTTGAACTAACAAAAAGTACAGCCAATAACCCAATTTGTGTGAATTACTTAGTTCATAAAATTCGATGAGGCGCCTTCAAAACTTATTTTACTTATCGACTGAAGTCTTTCTCTTCCGATCAGGTGTGGAGGAATCCTGTGCTTGGGACTGACCAAAGACTGACCTGTTTCAAGACAGACAGAAGTAAACTTTAAATGATCTTGTGTAAAATATAAGCTTTTAGTGCATCTCTTCTTCATGGGATTCCCGTGTCTTTCTTTGATTGTTCTCTTCGCGCTTACTCTCTTTTATTAACACAATGCAGGTAAAAGCAGGATAGACGAACAGGAATGTTCCCCGTCTGCTATAAAATTCTAATGATGCACGTCCTCATTACAAAAATATCAAAAAAAAGCATCAAAATCCAAATGAGGTACATTGTACTCATAACTAAGATTCAATTTGAGAAATTCCATATCAGAACAAGTATTTGAGATTAAAAAACATAAAACATAAAAACCACTCCAGCTATGCTTGATGATTTTATCTAAATTCTAAAATCAGTTTGAGTGCAGTAATCAAGAAAAATGTATTCTATTTGACGAGAAAGAGAGCATAAAACACATTTTTCGAATTCTTTTAATTGACATACGTCCAGTCTTCCAGTAAATTGGAGATACCACTCTATTTTTCTTTTTGCTGCTACGATAAGATTCATTTTTTATTTTTTTTATTCATTCTGTATAAAAAAAGTAGAAATAGAGAAACAAAGAAATATGGCTCAACATGACCCACTTGTACCTCTGATGAGTCATCAGAATTGGAGGTATGCACTGCTTTGACTGTTTGACCCTTATGAAAAAGCAACTAATTTTCATGTAATTAAGTCTAAACCGTATTTCATACTATTTTTTCGTTATTTTAAGGCGACTCTCCAACATATCAGATAGATATCGGTCAAGCTTTTTCTTGCGTTGCTTGTGTATCTCTTTTTTGCCAGCTGTCTGAAACCAGTATATTTTATGAGGTAACGACAGTATTTTAAACCCTGGCATAAAGATTATGATACTGAAACCAATATGTAATGCAACACAACGTGAAATGGAAGTAGTAAGAGAAATGGAGCTCACCCACAGGTTGAACATTTCTTGTGATGCTTGCAGAATATTGACAAACAAACAGAGCATATGTAGCCCATGTCAATTGTGTTTTTGTGGCAAAAGCACCTGCAGATTTTACAGTATCAAAAATCAACAATTTAAAGCACCTAGTATCTTTTTTTCTTTTCTCTTCACTCGATAATCCACTCCAATTCATGCTTGCAGTTTAAAAAAGTGTGTAGCTGTCCTTATGCAAGTTAACAAACACAATTTTGTGGACGAGCTTGGAATGCACCACCTGTACCATTATAGGATATATATAAATCAAAATAAATGCCAGATTTAATAATTCACTCGTCACTTAAGACTTGAGAGGTTTTTAACTACAATTATTGCTTCAAACCTACTTAAACAGCAAGACATTAATTGTACGCTATAGGCCACTGAGAAGCTTATTTGATAAAATTGGAGAGAATCCTGTTCTGACTGGTGTATACAAGAGAAAAAAATATGTAAAAATAAATAAAAAGATAGCAGCGCAGGTGTAGTGGAAAAACATTATTGAGTTTTAGTACAGTGATAATATATAAAGAAGAACATTACACAGAGATAAGAATATTTTCGGGGAAGACAATAATAATAATGCACAGGTTCCTGAAGCAACTTACGACGCACGAAAGTCCACCCCCACAGGCTTAGGGAGTTGTAAAAAGCTGCGTGAATGCAAATCTGTTGCAAAAACTGTCTGCATGTGACAATAATCATAAATTAATACCCGATAGTGTTGCAGAGGAAGGGGAGCAGTTGCAACATGCAAATTTTGAATGTCGGACAAATTTTGATTGACACAAAAACAAGATTCCTCCTACATTATATTGACGGCACATAAACCAATGATAAGAAGGCAACTAATTCAATAAAATAGGAAACTTGTTATGAAAGCAGGATTACTACTAACTCCATGCAAATCTCTGGAATGCTAGTCGAATCAAAGTGAAAAATGATCACTATCATAAGGACCAGAAGGTAAATTCTAACTTTTGAAAAACGCATTAAGTCCACAATATATACTGTCTGCAAAATTCATATTGAAATAAAATAATAATAAAAAAATTATTGGTACTATTGAAACGCAATGTAATTCCAAATAAAATAAAGAAGTGACTGGTACAGCAACCATGGTGTCCATGAAAACCAAGTTCAAACAAAGTGAGATTTGCCAAAGAAGAAAACAACCCCGTAGATGGAGGAAGGATTCCTTGAAAAGAAGAAAGAAAAGAAGGGACATCACTCTGCTTCCTCCCACCAACTTAGGGGTCCGTCGGGTTCGGATCATCCCACTTGGCGAGCTAGCTCGTGCTCGTAATTGGGGCGAGCAAACATGAGCTAGCTCACTTCAAAAAAGCATCAACTTGGCTCGGCCCACCAGCTCGCCCATTGGTGGGGCGAGTTGAGCCAACTCACGAGCCACTCGTGCTCACCAACAGTTTTTTATTTTTTCTTTTAAAAGTTCAATTTTTTTTTTTTTTTAGGTTCTCAGCTCCCTGACAAGCCAATGCGAGCCACTGAGCCAGCCCCCCACACACACAGTGTATGTTCATGTTTTTCTCATGCACGCACGCATATATTTAGAAATTCTAAGTTCTTGACAAAAAAAAAAACATATAAACATGTGGACTAATAACATTTATAGGTCAAACATCTTCTTTCAAATTAAATTATTTCAACTTCAGAATATTTTTTATAATATTCATTTTCCTAATAATGAAATTTACATTACATTACACCTTTATGAATTCTTTAATTTCGATCACGGCCTTTTATTTTACAAAAATAAAAGAACTAAATTGCCAAAAAAATCTAACCGGACACTTATCTGGTAGCCATTTACCATTCACATCACCTTTGAATGCTAAAGATTTTATATTTGGGTGCAACAAGAACGATCTTATGATGGAGGAGGTATATATTACTTTAGCCTACCGATTAAAATAGATTTTAATTTTAACTGGGTTCCACAACTTTTCAACCATCTATTTTATCAAATTTTATCAAAATCTACTAAAACTCTAATTTAAATCTCAATCAAACAGGAGCTTAATGGTGCCATCATGAGAGGTACCTACCGACAGATATTGAAAAAGCCCATCCAAAAGTTGAGGCTTCAGATATACACCACCAGTTATATAAGAAGCCTGCATAAAATATGCATCCTTAGAAATAACCAGACCAATGTAAAACTTGTTATCAGAAACAAAAGAAATTAGTGATATGATCTGCAGAATGCTAACAAAATGCTACCTGCTGCAGGAAAGCAGAATGTTGAGCTCCCAGTATACATGAATCCACAGGTACCTGCAAGAACCATTTGCATTTAATACAAACAGTTTACGAAGAATCATTTAAGTAAATATACGACAAGATCAATGAATATTTTCCATAGCTTACAAAACATCGTCATTGGAAGATGTTGATAAAATTAGTTATATTACAGACCTCTTGTAGGTTCTGCAGTTAAGCTGATGTTTTTCAGTAGAACACTTCACTTCACAAAATATATCAATTTTAGAGGCACCTAAAATATTGGTTCCACCATTCTCTATCATACTTTATTAGTGCATACATTTTTAAGTCTACAACCATTGCCTGTTTCAGTCTGTTCAATGTGTATATTTAGTATGTTTAAGCTGTTTGCAGGGGAGCAAGAAATTAAAGGTTGCACTCCAGCTCATTACAGAAAGCATAGTCCTGGAGGGTGATTCAACTACCATTACAGGTATTCTAGGGAGGGAGAAAAACGATGATTCAGAGCTGAAAGAGTGAAAATGTCCAGAAACAACAGAAGGCTAGAAGAGTAAACAGTCAAGCTGATGAGGCTCAATGGAAATAATGAGTTTGCACAACGTGTGAAGTTTGTTACTGAGTAAAGAGTGTAGAGATGATCCTTTTTATTTCTCCAACAACTCCTCTCATCCTAGGGTGAGGGCATGTCGAAATTACAATAGATGCAAAACCAGATAGGGATCAAGTGAAAAGCTTGACCTATTCTATTATCAGACTTATATTACATAATTGAATTATTTCACTGTTCCACTCAAATTAAATGTTCTTTACATTGGTTTCTTCGTCGTTTGATATATTTTATTAGTCAGTTGTAGTGATGAATTTGAGCAGAGAGAAAAAAGAATATCATGTTAACACCAGGATCTTTTTTTGAGGTGTAACAATGTAAGTACAGGGTCCCACTTGTATTTTTCGATATTTCTTATATTATTTTTGATATATCTCGTAACCTGAGAAAAACAATTGGTCTTTATGAAGTCTATGTCAAAGTGGCAATCCAGTCGCACATTCACATTGATAACGTAATAATGCATTAAAACTATCACAAAATAAGAATCATTTTAACACATTTAGTACCAGAAATAATTAATTTTAAAGTACACAATTTACCATCGAGCGTTGAGCAGAGAAAATAGCATTCATAATTGCCACGTATCTGCAAAGAAAACCTTTAGCCAAAAGCAGATGGATTAAATCATAGCTGTTCCAAAATATCTTAAATAACATACTGTCCAGGTCCATCTGGAGATCCATGCAAGCATAGAATCTGTAATTATTGGACAGTACTTCATCAGAGATATACTATCCAACATAACAGAGTGAATTACAGCAAACAAACATTAATAGTGTATACTTGATGGAAAACAATACTTCTAATTGTTTACAGGATGAGGACTGTGCATGTAAAAAGACAATATTTGCAACAAGTTGCAAAGTATAACTTTAATTCTCTTTGTTTCTCACAATTAATCTGAAGTGCCTATATAACTTAAATTCCAAATTTTATTCTGAACAAAAAAAATGTGTGTGTGTGTGAATAATTGAACTTACCCGAGGCCGTGGATGAAGTGGCCCCGACCGAAACACCTTCTGTATATCTGATTCATTCATTCAAGTCATATCAAACAATGTTTCTGAGCAATCCACATATACCCAAGTAAACATTATACTACAGAAATAATAAAGATGAAGGTATATTATCTTATTAGAAATAAAAGGATACAGCAGAGAGCCATGGAAAGGGAGCCTGAAAGAAGAGAAAATCCAGGGCCATCAACTGAGTCTTTGCGACACAGTGACTCGTCTTTCTCCACAAACTCCTCCAATTTCTGCAGGAGACTCTCTGCTCTTTGGTTCTGATTCTGTGAGGCTGAGGAATCAAAAATGTAGTCGCAGGAATTGTACCCCGTCGCAATCAATACAACTTGGTTTAGCTGATTTAGTAAAAGTATAGAGTTCAAAAATGCCAGTACCTGTGGAGTAGAAATAAATATTAATTTTTAGTTATGGAAACGAACATGATATGCAGGAATTAGAGGGTAGGAGCCAAAAAGGGGAATTACGTTGGAGAGGAATTTGGAGAAGGAGAGAGTGGAACTGATGGAGTTCCAGAAAAATGGGTTGGTGTCGATTAGCACCATCAATAGGCTAACATCATCTGAAAAATAACAAAGAAGTTAGTTGACACTTCTGTGATGAAGATACATATATACATAATTACGCATGCGTACAGAGAGAAAAAGGGACCTGTGTAAAGCTTAGATGCGGCTGGAGTCATCTTTTTCGTTCTCTATAATGTTAATAGGTTTCTGGAACTCTACACTGGCTTTAAACACAGAAATTAATTAATACCCAGTCCAATATTGTATAAACAATTCTTAAGTGATAATTCCACCTTAAACTCCAGTACAATGTAGGAAATACTTCTTAATATTATTTTGTAGCATACTTTCAACTAGAATTACACATTAATACAACCAAAATAACTTATAGCTAACTTGAAATAATATTTTGTCTAAAAATCTTTTGATTTTCAAAATAATTGATGTCATAACAATCAACATACATTTCTAGTAAATAATAGTGTTTTAATTAATTATTCACAAAAAAAGAAAATAGCTCTATTTCAAAATTTCCCATCAATATTTACTATTTTGAATAGTGTTTTTATTTATTACTTAATCACCAAAACAGGTCTACTACAAATTTTCCATCAAGAATTATTAAGAACGTAAACTAGAGAAGAACAAGAAAAAGAGAAAATGAACGATACCGGAAGAATTAAAAAAGGAGATGGTTTACCTGGTGGAAAGATATAAAATTGAAGTAATGACGCTTAACCCAAAGGGACCACCGGTCAAGGAGAAGGATAAACTGAGTTTTCTGAAGGCAAGGACTGAGCCGCTGAGGGGAGGCTGCGGCTGTGGTGGTGCTTCTTCACTCTGCGGTGGTGCAGCCACAGATCTTTTCTATTTATTTGTTTTTAACTCTTAATTCAGGATATGAAAATTTTTTATTCAATAATAGAGTTTTGCCAGGGTTTAGCATCGTGACAGTTTGGCCGAGTGGTCTAAGGCGCCAGATTTAGGCTCTGGTCCGAAAGGGCGTGGGTTCAAATCCCACAGCTGTCATTTTTTTTATTTTAAATACTTCGAGTAAAATTTGAGAATAATTGCAACAAAAATCACAAACCTTTGAAATATTAGTAGACTTTTCCCACACTTTTGATTTATTGCAGCATCACCCCTAACATTTCCAAATGTTACAGGTGAAGCTTTTTTGGACGGTTTTCATCCACAATTTCGTCGATTGACCAAAAAATTAATTTTGACAACATTTTTGATATTTTAAAAAAGGGCAAAAGATTAATTTTCTATTCATCACATTAAATAATTAAATTTGAAAATAAGAAATAAGATAAAACAAAACAACTATCTTCGTCCTCTTATTCCCTAGAATCAACTACCCGACCTCTGCCACCGACCACCGTTACCTCTACCAACCACTTGATATCAGCCTCCATCATCCACCCCATTATAATTTCCACCCAACCCCAAATCTCAAATTAAAATCAAAATACAAGCCATGTAAACCAAAATTTGGTAAACAAAAACCCAATGAGCAGTAAAGAAGCTTTGCAGTGGCCACTACAGTCTATTCAAGTACAAAAAATGCAACGTAAATTCATGTCTTGAACATCTAGGACATACTCTCGACCCCTTCGATTTGGTTTGTAAATTCAACAAAATTTTACCTTACCTCTTTATCGATTTAGCGGCATCTTCCATTTTCCTTAATAGTATTTGTTGATTTACCTTTCACTTTGTACCATCGCTCTAAACTTGTCCACTAAGTTTTCGGACCTTTCAGTGGTTCCTTTAATTGAGAGCTGCTTTCCTGTGGCAAACCAAAATACAAGATATCAACCCCATGTGTTTTGGTTCTAATTTGGAATTTGGTGGTGAAGTTTGTTTTGGTGGCGATTGTGATGTGGAGGTGGAGGTAGAGGTGGGGGTGGCAGTGACGGTAGCAGTGTGGCTGATTTTGAGTTTGATGTGGGGGTAGGGGGTGAGCGGAAGAGGGGGATTTTTTTGTTTTGTTTTGTCTTATTTGTCATTTTATAATTTAATAAATTTAATTATTTAATATGATAAATAGAAAGTCACTCTTTTGTTTCATTTAAAATATCAAAAATATGATCAAAGTTAAATTTTTAGATCGTGGATGAAAATCGTCCAAAGGGCCTTACTTGCAACGTTTGAAAATGTTAGGGATGGCGGCCGCTACAAATTAAAGATTTGAAGAAAATCTGCTAGTGTTTCAAATGTTTGAGACATTTGTTGCAATTATCCCTAAAATATGATACAAAAAGTTCATTCTGAGCTGAAGTGAAAAAAAAAAATACAGGGTGTAAAGATAAAACAAGGCACATTTTGGAAAATCAACTCATGTATACAAACTTCTTGTGTTTTAAAATAGAGTTGTGCTTACAGCCCCCTAAAAGCTGTACAAGCAGCTTTTCCCTTTAAAATATTATAATACACCCTACATTATTTATGTATCGTCTCAATCTTCGCTTTACATTTCAACCAACCTAAGCCCATTAAATCCCTGCCCACCTCATCACATATTATACTTCGGTCTCATTGCACTTCCTTTTATTGCATTTTAAGCTGTCCTAAATCTCCTTCTCACTCTCCCAATGCATTCCCACGTTATTTCACCCTTCTCGTCACCTTCTCTTGTATTGGTTTGGTGAAATGAGGAGATAACTTTGTATAAGTTAAGGTTGATTTCAATCAAGTTGGTCAATTCAATTGAATGAGATACCATTAGTGTAACAATTATTGTTTTACGTTCAAGATATTTAAGACATTTATATTAAAAAAAATTAGGAAAAGAACATTAGAAAACAGGGCTGGTACATTGTGAGTTGTAACTTGTAACCCATAAAAGAAAAAAATAAAGAGCACCAAAGAAAAAGGATATAAAAAACTATAGAGGATAAATATTGGATCGTCGCTGATGAAATCATGTGGAAAGATTTTGGAGTTTTTTTTTTTCCTTTATTATCTAAAAAATATCTACACGGACATTAGCTACTAGTTTCAGTTGTTGCCTTGAGATGAGCAAAAACCAAATTCCATAATCATACCCCACTTCCTCTTCCAATAATTCTGAGCTCCAATCGTCTCGTTTGTTCTACCTCGGTAATTATTGCCCTTTTATTCTGTTTTACGTATCTGGGTTCAAAAATTTTCGTCCTTTTTGGCACTGAATTTATGGTTTTTTTTTTTCGTGCGGGAAAAAGAGGTGAACAGTAGATGGCGAGTCAATCTGATTCTCCGCCAAATCCCATAGATGAAAAGCCCCAAAACCCAGGTTTTTTTTCTCTTTAATTGTATCTTTATTGGTGAAATTAAATATTTCTTTTTCTTTTTTATGCTATAATGTACGTTTTGCTTTTGGGAAAGTTTAAAAATATGAAATTTAATTAAGCACGAATAATTGAACTTCTGACTCAATGAACGTCCGTTCATGCTTGGCCTTGTTTAATCCCCTGTTTGAGCCAAATTATTGTAGAATGAGAATGAAAAATATAGTCGTTATTGCAAGATAGAAAATTTGAATTTAAATATTGATGTGATGGATAACGGTGATATTTTTCATTTGAATGAGATAATAATGTAGATCAAACGGGGTTTAAAATAAGTAAAAGCTAATAACTTTTCAAATACTTCTTTTTTACTTACTGTACTTTAATATATGTATCTTGCTTTTATTAATTTTACCAAATAAAGAAAATTACTTATTTACTAATTAGTATATTTGTTTATAAGTAAAGTTTTTAAGCTTAGCTAGACATGCTGCATTTTAGTAAAAGGAAACTCTAGTTGCTTTAGTGTAGTGTATGTCGATGAGAAATACACAATTTGCTGATTCTACAGATTATAAGTATGTTTGCAGTATAATTTGACAGCTTTTCTTCCATAACCCAATAAGTATCTATGGCATTTTAGCCTGTTTTTTATGTTGGTTGTTACAAGGGAACCTACACATAAAGTTCCGTGTAATTTACGAATTTGGTGTATTTTTAAAGCCCACCTTGGTAAAAAGAGGCCAAACCAGTTTTATGGAGTATACTTATATTGCATAAAGTGAATTTTTTAGTTCATTACCAGATAAATTTTGAACCAAGGCAGGGTCTTAATTGGAAAAGTTAAATAAGGTGCCTTTTTTTATTCTTAAATATAAGTCATATCTGCATTTAAGACGTCTTATAATTAAAGGACATTTAATGGACACCTAGGCCGGTGCTAAACGCGAGTGGTGTTAAATAGCATTATTCAATGAATTAATGAGGAAATTTGATATAATGAACCTGCATTTGCCACATCAAGGTTTAAATATCTGTACATTTTGTGAGAATGACAAGTGCACTTGGTCGCCAAATTGATTTCTGATTCCAATTTTATGAAAGGTTATTTTCTGAACCAGTTTCCTGTTACATTCTCTCAATTTATGGTCTTGAAAACCCACAGAATTTAAGCTTCTGGGCATTTGACTTTAAATTGCTTTCGTTTCTGATGAATGATTCTGCCTTTTGTTTTTCTTTTTGAGGCAAGAACTATTCTAGAGAAGGTGCTTTTTATGCTAATCAGTTTTATGCATTAAAAAATTGTATTTTTAAGTGCTCTTAAACAAACGAGATATTACCAGTTTCGTGCTTCCTGTCCATCATCCATAGTATTTGTCTTCTGTTCTGATTATTCTGTGTACCAACAATCCGCATGAGATGTTTGCACATTATCCAATGTGAGCCAGCTTTTATATTTATAACCTTGGCCTACAGAGCAAATATTATAAGCTACGAGCTGATGGAAGTAACATAGAATTTGTAATCAGTCTTTCCCTCCGTTTTCCCAGATATGCTTGTGTCAAAATCTGGCTGCCAATGATAATAGTATCCAATTTGAATTACAGTTTCACAGGTTGCACAAGCAGCAGTAGATGATCGTCAAAATGCCAAGGCAGAGACTGCAAAGGAGAGTTCTCCAACTTCTGTATTTGTAAACTCAGAACCAATTAGAGAGGATCAAGTGCAAAATGCTGTAAAGTTTCTTTCACATCCTAAAGTTAGGGGATCTCCAGTGGTTTATAGAAGATCATTTCTTGAAAGGAAGGGACTCACGAAAGAGGAGATAGATGAAGCCTTCCGTCGTGTTCCAGTAAGTAACCCTTCCCCATTCCCACTCTTGGGTAAACAAATTATGTGAAGTATGCATCTATTTGTACTCTGGTGGGTGATTATGAGAGGGGATGGTAAGTGTATGGCCTTACTGATTTCTGTCAATTACAGGATCCAACCCCAGCTGTTACAGCTTCAGAGCCGGTTGCCACTAACCAAGGTAACAAATTTTAATGTTTGATTGAGATTCTCTCCCTGTCTTAACAATACGAACTTGACCTGCCTAATATGTTTCTATCTCTCTGCTTCCACATTGATAGCAGATGGGCAACTAAAATCTTCGTCACATATTCAATTGCAAGCCCCGACACAAACTCTGCAGCCTGGACCAGTTACACCTGCAGGAAACATTTCAAAAATGGGGACATTCTCTCGATTCCACTGGTCTCATGCGCTTCTTGCTGTAGGGTTTCTTGCTGTTTCAGGAGCTGGAACAGTAGTACTTTTCAAGGTATAATTTTGAAAACTTAGAATTTAACATGATATGTCATCATTTGCTGGACTGTTACTCTTTCATGAGGAAATAACTTACATCCGAACGGTATACTATTCCTAATACGATCTCATAATTATGCGGTACATGCTTATGTCAGAATTCAATCGTTCCAAGGTTGAAAGCTTGGGTACACAAGGTTGTATTGGAAGAAGAAGAGGGCCTACTTAAGAAAGACAACACAAAAACAAGTGCGGCTGAAGAAGCTGCTGCTGCTGCAAAAGCTGCAGCTGCTGCAGCTTCTGATGTAGCCCGTACAAGCCAGGAGATGTTGATGTCAAAAACTGAAGGTGGGTTTGTAATGGATTCCTGCCAATTTGTCCTGGACTATTACCATTTTCATCTTCATGTTTCCTACTCTACAGTTTTTTAGTTGCTCTTGAGAGTGACTCTTAAGCTGTACTCATGTTTGTCATTATTCACATTCTTGGCAGAGAAGAGATGCTTTGAGGAGCTTATCAATATGTTAAATGCACAAGTTCGTGAGATGAAGTCAATGAGTAATGCCGTACATAAACTGGAAGGTTAGTAAAGAAATTGCTTTCTGTGCGCATGTTTGAAATTTTTGTGTATGTGCTTTTTTCCCCCTTGTTGGGATTTGACTTATTTTATTTCTTACCTCAAGTCAAGTAGCGTGCAGATGTGTGCAGATGTGTAGACAGTTATCAAGAATTAGCTGGATACATCACTTGAGAGCTCGCTTCCAGTTTCAGTGGCCTTTGTGTCATTTGTGTGTGTTCAACATTTTTTGCAAATTGGAATTTTCCTCAATATAGTTGATATCAACGTGTTTCTTTTGAGGCCTTTCATGTTTCTATCAATTGGCCAATTAAAAAGAATGATTCATTAAGCATATGATACTTGGCTCTACACCTGTAACTTCCTCCTAACACATGAAGTGCCGTTTTTCGTGGACCATGTGTCCTGAGCACATGTTCATCATGACCCTTATTTTTCTTTTGGAACTTCATGATCCCTATTAGCTCTCTCCTTCTCTTCCCACTTCAGTCTAAAAAAAATATTTCGACTCCTATGGATAAACTTTCTTTTCCACGATGGGAATAAATATTTGATTTGAATCTGTGATTCTGTGTGTTTAATTTAAATTAATTAAAAAAGGTGCCAGGGACACATGGCATCTTCTTCGCTGGACAGAGAATGAGCTGCATCATGCTAGCGTGGAGCTAAGTAATGGAGACCAAAGCCAAGAGACCCTATTTATTCACCTCCCTTAACCATTCACATCCTCTTTTTATCTACCTTTTTTTTTTTTTTGGGTAATATGATTCTTGATTTCTTTCTTATCGTCTTGTTTACATCAGTGTTTTTTCCACGGATCATCTCATCAATGAATTTCTGCTTGGTGGTCCGTTTTCTCTATTAATATCAGGGCAAAGTACTATGCATGGAAGAATTACTGTTGAAGAACAAGATGATGAAAGGGTCTCACAGAGGAGTTTGAGGGTGAGCTGATTATCATTTATCAGCATAAAATTTATGAAAATATTTGAAGCTAACTTTTATGAATTAGTCTTCCTGTTGTTTTATTCCATATTTTTCATGGGTTTCCAGGTACCTTACGCCAATGGCAAGAAGAATGATGGTCCACGTTCAGGTATATTTTTCGATCAATTGTTGATTTTCCTTGTTCAGGTTTTACTTGCTCTCTAATATCCGTGATATATTGAATATTCTTTAATCAGTGAAATCTTTTTCTCCGCCTGCTTCTGTGGAACCGTCTGTTGCTCCACACCCAAAATCATATATGGAGGTAAATATTTCACTCCCAGTTGCTACCTGAAGTTTTCTAGATAAGAAGATTTATGTGTTCGTGATCATGATCATGAATTTTCCCTAATAAACAGAACGATTTTATAGATTATGGCTATGATTCAGAGAGGGGAGAAGCCATCCAACATTAGAGTTAGTCCACTCCGTTAACCTAGTAGTTTGACATTTCTTGGTTATAGTTTTGAAATTTTCATGTTTATTATCTTGTCTCAGGAGATCAATGATGCACCTCCAAATCCTAATCAACCAGTACCAAATCCTCATTTAGCACCAAGGGCTAAGGTTCGTCTTTTAACATTTCTATTTGCCTTGTTTTTCCTATTCTTTTGGCTTCAAGTTGGCTAATTTGTTCAACCAGTCAATCATTCTTTTGAACATTACTTCCGCCCTCCCACCTTCTGGAATAATTATAAAAGAAAAGAGAAGTTCGTTTAATTTATTAAGCAGGACTAGGGAAACGAGTAAAAATTTATTTTTTTACTAGTTTTTCGAGTTTGCCTTGTTGACTGATAAATGATAATATGAATAAGGTAATGTCGTGATAATTTGTCAGCTCCACAGATATTTACTAACAGTACACCATCCTGTCCCGTGAACAGCCTTGGGAGGTTGGTCAAGCTCCGAACAGCTCCAGCAATTTTCTTCAGTCGCAAGGAAGCGGCGATGCCTTATATCATGAGTTCAATGATAATCAGTCAATTGCAGACAATAAAGTACCTTGGTGGGAACAGAAAAATGCCCGAATCACTGAAATTGGAGCTGGTGATGAAGAAAGGTTTGGATCTTCCAATGTAGTTAGCAATGAGCGACCAGTTCAGCGGTCATGGGTTCCTCCCCAGCCACCACCTGTTGCTATGCAAGAAGCCGCTGCAGCCATTCGTCAGCCAAAGAAGACATTTCATTCGAAAGAACAATTGACTGATGACCAATTGCTGGCTCGTTCTTCAGATGTAACAGATGAGTTGCACCAAATCACAAGAATCTCTGAATCAGGTGGTGTAGTGAATGCCAATGGAGGAACTTCAGGGCTTAACTCGAGTGAGATACAAAGAGAAGAAGACAACTCGTATTTTGAAACATGATTAACTGAGGACACTATTTTACATTGATATCAGGTACGTATGTCACTTGGTAATACATATTATGACAATAATCGAAGAGATTGCGAAGAAATTTTATGTCGATTTGTACATTTGTACTATTTAGTTGGAAAATATCAAATACACTATGGAGGTGATCTACAGTAACTTGAGATTATATTATATGGTAAAGTAAGTTGATTATTTAACCTGTATCTTATCTTGTGATTGAGTATTTGGTTCTTATCTTAGATCTTGTTTGGCTAAACCTAAAGAATGAGTACTGCCAAATAAGTAATTTATTTCTTTGGTGCTGAGGAAAACCATGTTGCTTTGGCAAATGGATGGATAGTACATATTCGGTGTACAATACTGTTCCGAATAACATATGAATGTTGCTTTCCAATATTTTTCAATCGAGATTGACAACAACTCAACTACATGAATATTTTTACGTCGTCTTGTTGAGTTGGACACTATTTCTTGCTCAAAGAGACATTATTTTTGCCATTACAACTGCCTTCTTATATCCCTCGTTTGACCACATTATTTTTTTCATTCTTATTTTTCTATTCATTTTCAAACACACATTCTTCAATAAAATAATATTTTACATCACATCAATAACTTTTTCTTCTTTTTTAATCACATATTCTTCATCACATCACTTCAAAAAAATGAATTTTCTCATTTTAATATGCACCAAACACATTCACTAATATGGGAAGAAAAGAGATTGCTTCACTGTACTTCCATTGACCATTTGCATGCAGCATGTTAGGTGTTTTTCACATGGGCCTCATTTATATCATTGTCGTATTATTTAGGACTAGATTCATGAATATGATAGGTTTGGCTAAGCTTAAAAGTTATT
>CAIGRR010221785.1:0-11001 GCA_903798365.1 Fraxinus sp. 1973-6204 | reverse complement strand
GCACGAGTCACCAACTAGTTTTTAAAAGAAAAATCAAATAATCATTATAAATATTTTTTTGGTCAAATGGGCTTTCACATTTGAATAAGGCTTCTTGCACAGAATCCTTTTCACAGGGGCTTCTCATGCCCCCTCACAAAGGGAAATTACAAAAAATCAGGGATTTGAAATTTTGAATTCAAAAATCAGGGTAATATATAAAAAGTCTAACCCTAATTTTTCACCCACTTCCCCCTCCTCTCTCTCTCTCTCTCCCTCTCCACCTCCCCCTCCTCCTCCCTGCAAGCAGCCGACGGCAGCAGCAGTGGCCGCTGCTCGCAGCAGCAAGCTGCTGCTCAAGCGAGCAGCTTGCCGGCAGCGGCTGCTGCTGCGCTGCTGCGAGCAGCAACCATTAATTAATTTTGATTAGTTATTTATTTTGTTTGATTATGCTTAGATTGGTTATACTATTTATCTAAAAATAGTCACATTTGTTTGATTATGCTGCAGTTCGCTATTTTTTTTATTATTATTGAGTGGTGTGCTGTGTGTTGGTGGATCTATGGTGGTTTGGGTGGTGGTGGTGATGGTCGTGAAGCGGTGACGGTGGCGATTGTGGCGGGGGCGGCGACGTTAGTGGTTATTGTTGGTGGTGTGTGACCAAGTATTTGATTATCTGTGACCAAGTATTTAACATGCGATCTAAAAATTTTGACAATATGTGATTGAAAAATAACTGTGNCGTGAAGCGGTGACGGTGGCGATTGTGGCGGGGGCGGCGACGTTAGTGGTTATTGTTGGTGGTGTGTGACCAAGTATTTGATTATCTGTGACCAAGTATTTAACATGTGACCTACAAATTTTGACAATATGTGACCGAAAAATAATCTGTGATAAAAAAAAAATTTGAAGATATGTGACCAGTAAATAAATCTCTAATTTATAATTATGAATCTGTGACCAAAATTTGATGATATGTGACTAATAATAAATCTGTAACTTATAATTATGAATATATGACCATTAATCATAAAATGTGACTTTATTTTAATTAATTAAATGCATACCTGATTTTTGAATTTTCAAACTATTTTACCTTATTTTTGTGAATTGAAGTAAAGAATACACTTTAAATATGAATTTTTCCCCAGTCACAAAGGGAGGGAGGGGGCTCAGAAGCCTTATTCTTCACATTTTGACTTCATAAAACAAATTGTACTTTTATGATTGCTATTGACATGAATGTTGAATAAATCAAATTGAGAGCCCGTACGGTAAATATTAAAATAGGATTAAAATTGAAAAATTAGTCGTTATTGTTGACTTTTATTAGACGAGTGAAACCTAATAATGACTATATTTTCAATTTTAACCTCTACCGAACGGGCTCTGAACTATATTTTTTTATCTTTTTATTGCATACTTTTCTCCTTATTCAGTTCAAAGCTCTAAATATTTTTAATATTTCAAACACATATTCTTATTATTTAGCCCCAATTTGGTACACGTTAAAATTTTTATTTTCATTTTTCTACTAATTTGCAACTACACATTTTTCAGTAAAATAACATTTTCCATCACATCAATAATTTTTCCTTATTTTTCAATCACGCATTCTTCATCGATCTACTATTCCAAAATACATTCTCTCAAAATAATGTGGCTCAAACACACCCTTATTCTTCAGGTGGGGTTCGTATTCTACATTATTCCTGTTCTTTAAGAACTATAATTCATTATCATTCTCTCTAGAAAATCTCAATTTTCTTCAAAAAGTGATCCAGTATATTAAGAAGATTCAAAGGAAGAAACCATATTTCTATGCCCCTATTTGCATGTTTTTGACACGTCGCGTCAAAATTACTAGACTAAACTTTAGATCCGAACATTTTATCATATACCCTTTTTGTTCAATGTTATCCAATTCAGCGTGCCAAACATTTTTATTACTTTTAATAGGTTTACAAACATTTTTGTGTTTCAAATGAGTTTTGGTTGGATGCTAAATGAAAATCCATGTTGTTTATGCTTGACGAGAGTCTGTGTCTGTCTTTTCCTTATGGCTTATGTGAATAATTTCAAAAAAGGTATTGATTTGAATTTTGAATAAAAAGTTCTATGGAGCGCGCTTTGGTGATCCAAATTGAGCACCAAGCAACACTAACATTCTATTTGTTTGGCATTTTAAGGAGAATTTTGATCGTTGTTTAGGGGTATCAATCGCAATTTTTGACCACTTTGTCTTAGGGTGGGACCCACTATTTTGAAAAAAATGTCCAAAAATTCATTTTGATGTTAAAATAATGAAACAAACAGGGGCTAATTTAAGGAAACAATTCATATTTCAGGTGTATAGTTTATACAAATTCAAAAGTCGGGTAAATAGTTTAACAATTCAAAACTCGGATATTAGGTAATTATTTAAAAATATTTATTAATTAGGTCACAATTATAAAATTAATGATCACATATACATAATTATAGGTCACAATTTATTTATTGGTCGCATATTATCAAATTAATTAGTCACTCATGATTTTGAGGTCACAAATTCAAAAAATTATATGTCACAATTAATTTCATTGGTCACATATTTTTAAATTCATTGGTCACATATTATATTTGAGTCATATATCGTCAAAATTTTAGGTCACAATTAAATACTTGATCACAGATAACCACATACTTGGTCACAGATAATCAAATACTTGGTCATAGACCACTGACACTACCACTTTTGACCACCCTTACCCCATCGCCGCCATCACCACCACGGTAGCTAACATCACCACCAACAAACCCACCACCGCATCTAACCACAGACCATGACCAACACCATCAATCCCTATTACTGTAATGCTTCACTCCATACCCACGCGTCCGGTCTGAAGACCACGACGTGTCTCCATCACATCCAATGAAAGTACCCGTCTACCCGAACCTTCCATCAGACCTGACTTAAATGAACTGGGCTTCCTGGGCCCAGATCATTGGCATATGAACAGGCGTGGATTGAAAATTTAGCTTCAGCCATAATTAATTCACTAATTCACAAAATAAATAATGTTAATCCACGCGTGATCTTAGTTTAAATAATAAAAAAATTAGGTAAATCAAGTAAACTATATCACGTATTTCCGTACCTACTAAGCAAAAGATGATTTAGAATAGTCTACGATATCTCAGTGTAAGAAGATTTTAAATAATTATTCAGGATTCAAAAGTTAGTTTTAATTACGATGCTTCACGAACTCAGCGGCATGGATGGTCCCACTAAGAATGTAAGAAAATTCGTTGTCAACTTCACTTCTATCATTGTGAAATAGGCTCATAATATGCTTCGATATAATCGTTTCGTTCGATATAATCGTTTCGTATAGACGAACGTTTGACACCGAACAACCCTCAATCCCATCTACGCGAAATTGTACATTTGGATCAAAACCTCATAATCAAACCATATCACGACACTTGAGATGATTGAACTATGAACAAGCCCAAAGCAACCCAAAGAATGAAAGGAGAATGGTTAACTAGAAAGAAAGCATACAAATATCATGTTAATCGCATCGCAACATAAGAATGGACTTTACAACGTTCACATGGCACAATTAGTTAAATGTGCATGTCGGAAAAATGATTTAGAGTATTTTGTGAAAGTAACAACCAACTCAATGGTAGTAATTACGTGTCATAAAATTATCTAGAATTACGATTTGTTGTAGCTATCGACAATACGAAACGTGTCCAAGTATTGCTTCAAAGACCGAAAAATAAGGGAAAGTCCCCTTGTACGTAATGGGGGGTACCGAATGGTGTACCCCCCTCACAATGTGTGCGGGCCCCGTGTGTGTTTTAAAATGGCGGCTCGTGGTCCCCACCTCCCAATGTGAGTGGGGTGTAAAAGATTAGGTAAAAAATTATGTACATGTAGCATAACCCGAAAAATAATATAACACATCAAGTTAAAAAATGTCCGCTCTAATTGCAGGCTCGAAAGTTTGGTTTGAGCCTTAAACGATGTCTTCAATTAAATTACATTACTACCTATATCCCATAAAAATGAATTTGTTAATATTTTCACACAAATTAAGAAAATATAATTAATATAATTGAAAATATAAATTTTCTTATATTTTTCCTAATATGTCCTTACATCGAATAATGATTTAAATATGATTAGTTTATATTTGTTGATAATAAAATATATTAAATAGAGGCATATTAGAAAATTTAAAAATATCTGTATTTTTAATAAGAAAAGTTACCTATAATTTGAGAGATAAAAAAAAGGCAAGTCTATCTTTATGGGACGAAAATAATATTAATTGTGAAATGATTTGGGAAGTGTGAGCTATTAATTGGGATGATAACCAATGCAAAATTCCTCCTTGAAAAGAGGAATCTGAATCTAGAAACAACCCTTATCCCCTCTGCAATTAATTCCTCTCATGCCATGCACCAGGTTCATGTTCATTTATTCATCATAATGGGAGAAAAATGCATACTCAAAAAGAAAAAAAAATAAATTGAAAAAAGGAAGTAGAAATGATGAGACGATAATGACATGTTAAGTATATTAGACCGAATCGAAGTGAACATTGAATATTCATATCGTATTCTAAACGACAATATCGTTACTCACAACGTTGACAATCTTGAATTAATAAAAAATGTTGGTGCTAGTTATATTTGAAAATCCATTTGATTGTTAGATGGGACATGGCCTCTTGCCAATTATTTTTGAAAATACAAACTTGACCTCTCTAGAAAAACTAAAACTTGAGATGAGAAAAAAAGACTAAGATCACTTATAAAATAAAGTTACGAACATAGTGACCTTGAGATGTTGGAATAAGAAGTTCGGAAAATATTTCATGGATGTAACCAAATAGAACTAGTAAAAGGCCGCATGGCTTTCGACTCCGATCAAACATAATTATATTCATCTAAAGTTTATCTTCAACCATACCTTGATATTATGAACTATTGAGAAATCAAGTGCCCTTTTCTATTAAAAATCAAATGGTCAAAACATTTATGTGGGAATTTTTGGTGTCGTATTTCTGACCCAAACCCCACATAATCTCTTACACAGCAAAGTACAAATACAATACTTCTGGATTTTTCTAGAAATTGCTTGATTGAGTAAATTACAAATATAAATTTCTTAAATGAAAATAATATTTTCTATTCTTTGAACGTAATATCCATTTTCTAAGTTATTATATCGTCTTATACTAAGGGTCTGTCTGTGCCGAATTAAAATCTAATTTTAATCAAAATCAAAGTCAAACAATCAGTATTAACCACATTTTTCATGAATCTCACATTTTTTCAACCACACATTTCAAAATATAATTTTAATTCCCACAGAACACTCTCTAAATAAGAGCACCGTTTATTCGTATAAAAAAAGCTGAATATAATATCTCTCACTACAATCAGGCCGACAACATTTTCCTACGGTGAGACTCAATAGGATGAAATGATTTGTAAACAACAAGAACATATGTTTTAATCAAGTGGGTCGTCATAGATAAAACCAAGAATCAAGAAAATATTTCATCAAAGAGAAGATAACTATTGAAGTTGGGTACATAAATTAATTTTGCTTGATCACGCCAAAGAAATGAAACATCAATGTTTAATTATAGGATGTGCTACGGGACACCCCGCACCTCCTATGGGTACAATTATGTACCCATAGCATTTTTCTTCAAATATTTGAATCACTCAATAAAATTAAAGGTTACGTTGTCCAGTGGGTCCACGATTTCTTTTATGGGGTGTGGATCCCCTATTGTGAGGGAGTGTACATTAAAATTAGAAGAAAACGGTTTGCAGAATAATAGCTTATCAAATAGGCAAATCTTTTGTTGGGGCGTGTTTGAGCCATATTATTTTAGAAGAATGTATTCTGAAATAGTATATTGATGGAGAATGTGTTGTTAAAAAAGTAATGAAAAATTATTGATGTGATGAAAAATATTATTTTATTGATAAATGTGTAATTGAAAATGAGTACAACAATTAGAATGAATAACTAAACTGACTCAAACAGGGGCTATATTTAATTCCTTTCAAGGTAAAAAAAAAAAAGCATCCATAAGAATCGAGTTGCTTCTCCAGTTCCACTTGTCCAAATAACGACACGTAGCCCATAAATGGTTGTTTCCTCAAACTTGTTTCACACATAAGTATTATATATCAATTTGCTGATTGTACAGAGGAAATATGTTTTATCGTTACTGTTGTGACAACACTAGGTTGGTTTTTTTTTTCTTTTTCTTCTCAAATGATTTGTAAATAATCTAGCAGTGTTCGGTATATGTAGTAGCACAGTCCTACTTCTGGTAGCGTGTAACTGTGTAAGGATATGAAATGGGATCTTCCTGTTAATGAAAAAAACCTAATATTAATTAGAATCTTATTGGCCTGGTATGTATTTATCTATGCACACGCTCATTAGCATGGTAATAATAAATTGAGCAAAACACATCCCATTTCCATCACCTTCTATAGATTTCCGTCAAAAACAGTCTGAAAGAGAAGAAAAAATGTCAAGCAGCGAAGAGAATATTGAGATGGAGGATTCAAGTGGGGATTCATTTGGGAAGGTCAAACAAAGGTTCAAAGATCGATCCCAGGTACTATTCTATTTGTGTTGTGTGTGGGCATAAGATTTTATGGATGTAGATTGAAAAGATTTGATTTTTTTGTGAGTTGGGTTGGTGATTTCTTTCTTCCTTGATGTGGTTATGTTTGGTTTTGCTCAGAAAGTGGCTCAAACCAAGGAAATTTTGTCGAAACAAGCAGTCCAGACCAAACAGATCTTGTCCAAACAAGCCGTTAATATCGCCAAACAGGCTGAAGAACATGAAAGATTCATCAATAAGGTATCAAACCTCATCTTATATATTCAAGAATCTATATGTATGTATATGTTTGTGTGTATTTCAAGAGTTCTTGCATATTATGTGTAAAAAAGTTAACACGAAAGGGCAGACATAAGATTTCTCTATGAATTAGGGTGCTTTCTACTTAGTTGAGTTCATGGGTTTCTTCATATAATTTGTTTTAAATCTGCATTAAATTTATATATGGTGTTTGAAATTTCATTTGTGGTTGTATTGATTGGACTTATGGTGGTTTGCAGGTGACATATTTTTTGGGCGTTCTTGGTTTTGGGGCATTCTGCTTTATTTTGGGTGCAAGTGAGTGAACATTGGTGACTTCAAGAATCTGTTTACATTACATTTTGAATTCGTTCTTTGATTAGTGATTGTATTTTAATTTGGTGTTTTTGTTGATTGAGCAATCAGGGCCGCATGATATACCGTATGTGTATTGTGTGTTCTATGTAATTTTTGTTCCTCTCCGGTGGATTTATTATCGATACAAAAAATGGCACTACTACCTTTTGGTAAGTTCAGACTCTTGGCAAAGTATAAATTCTGCATTTCTAAAAATTCTTGTGCTTTATTTTTGAGGTTAGTTTAGACGGTTAATTAGTAAGCATGGACGTTATATTTCACTTTTAGAACTTAAATATGGAACTGGATGGAACTTTGAAATTATAATTTATTGAGCTGCTTTACCAAAAAATAATCTGGTGGCTACATTCAAGATGCCCTCTTGGAATACAAATTTATCTTCATATTTTGTTGGTTGCAAAGCGCCTTCAATTTCCATTCTTCAGCAAAGTTTCACAATCTTTAAGATCATAATAATTTTGAATTGTTGTTCAGACGAGGTTGAAGGGAATATCAAAGAGGTAATCAACTATTATCTAATATTCTTGTTTCATGCAGGATTTTTGCTACTATGCCAACACAATTTTCATCATAATGCTTCTGTTTTATCCAAGAAATGAGAAGCTTTTCATGGTTTGCTTCTCATTTGCAGAGGTAATAAGTTGGTTGAGAGGTAAATTTGTCCCATCTTGTCGACTTAGGTTCATTTTCCTTTATTCTGAATCATATAATATTACTGCAGGGGCCATTGGCGTGGGCACTAATTGTCTGGAGATGTAGCTTAGTTTTTAATTCTATGGACAAAATCGTAAGCGTCTTCATACATCTTTTGCCCGGTAAGTCAAGCCTTTTGTCGTTCAGATTTTAGTGGTTCTGCTGACAGCAATTAGGTGTTCCAGCTTGAAAGCAAGCTTTGATTTCCTATTTTAAGATTTGAGGGTAAAATTTGATCCACCATTCATCTTACATTTACTACTTTTCTTCGGTCGTCTCTTGACTGCTCAAGCTACAGTTGCAGTATTGACCCGTGTTTTCAACTTCTTGATGTATTCCCATTTTATATTTCTGTCATTTTAGGCTTGCATATTAAAAAAAAAATCATTATAAATTTGATTGGAAGGTCTATGCAAGTTTAATATTTTCATATTATTGTCTGTCGATGGAATTTTAGGTTGATTAAAATAATAGCACACTTTATTATTTTTCATAAAAATAGACTGATGCTGGAGTCATATTTACATTTAGTACTCCTCGTGTCATTTTCAGTGCCACAACATCACTTTATTGCAAATTCAAAGCGTTGCGTTTCGTGCACGATCCTGAATTTCTTTGTATACAGTATAACCTAAGCATTGTGACTTTCATTTGCTTCTCTTTGATGGAGGTTTATTTTTCTAGAATGTATATTGAATCCTAATTTTGGTCTAATTCTTCTTGAGATCATCAATTCAACCTCTAACCAAAAAGATATGCCTTGGTTATACTTCATCTAATCAACAAGTTTAGTGATGAGCATAATGGCGCTACCGTTCCAACGGAGAGAAGAACCTATGATTAGATTTTTGGAAGATTTCAAAATAAAGAATTTCAACAAAAATCTTTCAGTTTGTAATTTTACTATGTTCGACTCTATGTATTTTTCTATCCATTGAGTACATAAATTCATAGAAATGACTTATCGAACATATGGTGCATAGAAATTTTCAGTCAGTCGTGAAATAAGCATCTTGCAGCTGATGCAGCATTTTTGGGTTTCAGGATTAGTTTATTTCACAATCAGATGGTGGGACCCTGTGTTTTTGGAAGCCATGCATCCCGAAGGAAGTGCGCAGAGAGCTTCATGGCCTTATGTAGAGAGCAAATCTTATCTCTGGACATGGCTGTTTTTTGTTCCTTTATTTGCTTACAGCATTTGGCAGTTTCTGTATTTTCTCATTGTAAATGTTCTACGTCGACAAAGACTGCTAAGAGATCCCGAAGTCATGACTTCTTACAGGTTGTCACGTTTCTCCTCATCGCATAATTACTCTCACTCTTTCTTCTGGTTAAAGGTTGCATTATTGTCACTACTAGTAGACTTGGAGTCCTTGAGAACATTTTTTGGCTAAGCTTAAAAATAATATCTTTACATTCTACTTTTTGTTCCAAACACATTTGGATAAGTTATTCTTGCTTTTAAATGGAAAAAGTTACTTATTTTGAAATTATCATTTACCTTGATGTCTAAAACTCATTTCAATATCGATCAATAAAAAAGCTTTGTATTTTATAACTTATTTACTCCTTACAAGTGAACTTTTGAAGCTTAGCAGACATCTCTTATTCTTTCTTTCGTAATTTTATTATAGTCGCGTCTCATTCTTTCATTTCTTCTCACTGTAGTCAGTATCTCATTCTTTAAACTTGTATATGATAGGGAATTGTCGAAGAAAGCACAGAAAGCAAATAACTTATGGTGGCGTTTAAGCGGTTTGCTCGGGGATCAAAATCGCTTGTTTATGTATATTTTGCTTCAAGCTATATTCACGGTGGCAACTATGGCACTTACAGTCCCCATATTCTTGTCTTACAATTTGCATGTAGTTTTCCAAATACTCAAAGTTTCTGCATCCATATGGAATGGAGGAAACTTCCTACTCGAAGTGATGCCACGGCAAGTCATTCTCAAAGAGAGGAAGAAAACCGAGATGCACCCTATCGAGAATCTGCAAGATCAATCATCGCTCGAAAACTCGATGAAAGCAAATAATCCTTCTGCAATACTCGAATCTTAGCTGGTGTGCACAAATATAATGACTTGTAAAACTGTTTTTTTTCTCTCTGTTGTTTGTTGGTGTGAATTTAGCTGATTTATTTTCTTAGTTCTGAAGAATTTTCTTTTTCTACAAGCATCTATTTAGATATGGCCTAATTTGTAAAATAGGTGAAACTAGTTGTGAAATTATGCTTTCCTTTCACTTGTATTAGAATTTGGACTGAATTTTGAAGACTTGATAAATTGCAAAATTTGAGGATCCATGCTCCTCTGATATTGTGATGATTGTTTAGAATCATCTGGCTCGTAGGGGCGGAGTCAGGGACAAATCCCTAAAGCTTGGACTCAAAATTTAAGTTGATTCTTTGAAATGCTTTGGGTTGCATTAAAAACACAAATGTAAGTATGCAGTATTTGGAAGAACTTAAATGAGATTCTAACTTAGTTTTTTCCTTAAAATATTGTTCTTCAATCCTCCCTACCAACGTGCCATCAATGTTGGGAAACGGAAAAGCATAAAAAGAAAGAAAGATAAAACATTTATATCACGATAGGCATTTAGCTTCTTATCGTGGTGGTGATGATTCACTCTATGTTTCTCTAAGTTGTTGGGGTGTAAATTTCAACTATTTCTCCAACTAGAACTGTAGCTTTCACATTTTCTATATTTGCAGTACCAATTCGCAGAGGCAAGATATTTTACAATTTAGAGTGACAATTTTTATATAAAGATTTTTCCTTGATATACTTATCCAGTATTAAGAAAAAGATGCAAATTATTTGGCTTGTCACTAATTCTTTTGGAGAAATTCATCTTGTCATTTTAGGACAAAGTTTTTGGCCTTCTCTTCTTCCCAACTCGATATGCCCAAGTAGAGGTGGCAATGACCCGAGCTCGCCCCACACGAGCCACTCGGAGAGCCGAGCTTAAGCTCTACTCACCTGCTTATATATATATATATACACATTTTCTAAAGAAATGTATATTTAAAATATTGTATAAAAAATATA